>JAYJML010000237.1:8418-60100 GCA_035610835.1 Ophiura sarsii | reverse complement strand
TTGGTTTCTAGTTCTCCATCTGTTCTCCATCAAGCTCCATCTGTTCTCCATTTGTTCTCCATCAACTCCATCTGTTCTCCATCAAGCTCCATCTGTTCTCCATCTGTTCTCCATCAACTCCATCTGTTCTCCATCAAGCTCCATATCTGTTCTCCATCAACTCCTCTGTTCGCCATCTATTCTTCATCAAGCTCAATCTGTTCTCCATCAACTCCTCTGTTCTCCATCTGTTCTCCATCAAGCTCCATCTGTTCTCCATCAACTCCTCTGTTCGCCATCTATTCTTCATCAAGCTCAATCTGTTCTCCATCAACTCCTCTGTTCTCCATCTGTTCTCCATCAAGCTCCATCTGTTCTCCATCAACTCCTCTCTTCTCCATCAACTCCTCTTTTCTCCATCTGTTCTCCATCAAGCTCCATCTGTTCTCCATCAACTTCTCTTTTCTCCATCTGTTCTCCATCAACTCCTCTGTTCTCCATCTATTCTCCATAAAGCTCCATCTGTTCTCCATCAACTTCTCTTTTCTCCATCTATTCTCCATCAAGCTCCATCTGTTCTCCATCACTCCTCTGTTCTCCATCTGGTCTCCATCAACTCCTCTGTTCTCCATCAACTCCTCTATTCTCCATCTATTCTCCATCAAGCTCAATCTGTTCTCCATCAAGCTCAATCTGTTCTCCATCAACTTCTCTTTTTCTCCATCTATTCTCCATCAAGCTCCATCTGTTCTCCATCAACTCCTCTGTTCTCCATCAACTCCTCTGCTCTCCATCAACTCCTCTGTTCTCCATCTATTCTCCATCAAGCTCAATCTATCTCTCCATCTATCTATCCATCAACTCCTCTGTTCTCCATAACTCCTCTGTTCTCCATCTATTCTCCATCAAGCTCCATCTGTTCTCCATCATTCCTCTGTTCTCCATCTGTTCTCCATCAAGCTCCATCTGTTCTCCATCAACTCCTCTGTTCTCCATCTATTCTTCATCAAGCTCAATCTGTTCTCCATCAACTTCTCTTTTCTCCATCTGTTCTCCATCAACTCCTCTGTGCTCCATCTATTCTCCATCAACTCCTCCCTTCTCCATCAACTCCTCTGTTCTCCATCTATTCTCCATCAAGCTTGATCTGTTCTCCATCAAGCTCAATCTGTTCTCCATCTATTCTTCATCAAGCTCAATCTGTTCTCCATCAACTTCTCTTTTCTCCATCAACTTCTCTTTTCTCCATCTGTTCTCCATCAACTCCTCTGTTCTCCATCTATTCTCCATCAACTCCTCTGTTCTCCATCAACTCCTCTGTTCTCCATCAACTCCTCTGTTCTCCATCTATTCTCCATAAAGCTCCATCTGTTCTCCATCAACTCCTCTTTTCTCCATCTATTCTCCATCAAGCTCCATCTGTTCTCCATCAACTCCTCTGTTCTCCATCTATTCTCCATCAAGCTCCATCTGTTCTCCATCACTCCTCTGTTATCCATCTGGTCTCCATCAACTCCTCTGTTCTCCATCAACTCCTCTGTTCTCCATCAACTCCTCTGTTCGCCATCTATTCTTCATCAAGCTCAATCTGTTCTCCATCAACTCCTCTGTTCTCCATCTGTTCTCCATCAAGCTCCATCTGTTCTCCATCAACTTCTCTTTTCTCCATCTGTTCTTCATTAAGCTCCATCTGTTCTCCATCAACTCCTCTGTTCGCCATCTATTCTTCATCAAGCTCAATCTGTTCTCCATCAACTCCTCTGTTCTCCATCTGTTCTCCATCAAGCTCCATCTGTTCTCCATCAACTTTTCTTTTCTCCATCTGTTCTCCATCAACTCCTCTGTTCTCCATCTGTTCTCCATCAACTCCTCTCTTCTCCATCAACTCCTCTGTTCTCCATCTGTTCTCCATCAAGCTCAATCTGTTCTCACTCAAATTCTCTTTTCTCCATCTGTTCTCCATCAACTCCTCTGTTCGCCATCTATTCTTCATCAAGCTCAATCTGTTCTCCATCAACTCCTCTTTTCTCCATCTATTCTCCATCAAGCTCCATATGTTCTCCATCAACTCCTCTGGTCTCCATCTATTCTCCATCAAGCTCCATCTGTTCTCCATCACTCCTCTGTTCTCCATCTGGTCTCCATCAACTCTTCTGTTCTCCATCTATTCTCCATCAAGCTCAATCTGTTCTCCATCAAGCTCAATCTATTCTCCATCAACTTCTCTTTTTTCCATCTATTCTCCATCAAGCTCCATCTGTTCTCCATCAACTCCTCTGTTCTCCATCTATTCTCCATCAACTCCTCTGCTCTCCACCTATTCTCCATCAAGCTCTATCTGTTCTCGATCACTCCTCTGTTCTCCATCTATTCTCCATCAAGCTCCGTCTGTTCTCCATCTATTCTTCATCAAGCTCAATCTGTTCTCCATCAACTCCTCTGCTCTCCATCAACTCCTCTGTTCTCTATCTATTCTCCATCAAGCTCAATCTATCTCTCCATCTATCTATCCATCAACTCCTCTGTTCTCCATAACTCCTCTGTTCTCCATCTATTCTCCATGAAGCTCCATCTGTTCTCCATCATTCCTCTGTTCTCCATCTGTTCTCCATCAAGCTCCATCTGTTCTCCATCAACTCCTCTGTTCTCCATCTATTCTTCATCAAGCTCAATCTGTTCTCCATCAACTTCTCTTTTCTCCATCTGTTCTCCATCCTCCATCTATTCTCTATCAACTCCTCTGTTCTCCATCAACTCCTCTGTTCTCCATCAACTCCTCTGTTCTCCATCTATTCTCCATCAAGCTTGATCTGTTCTCCATCTATTCTTCATCAAGCTCAATCTGTTCTCCATCAACTTCTCTTTTCTCCATCTGTTCTCCATCAACTTCTCTTTTCTCCATCTGTTCTCCATCAACTCCTCTGTTCTCCATCTATTCTTCATCAAGCTCAATCTGTTCTCCATCAACTTCTCTTTTCTCCATCTGTTCTCCATCAACTCCTCTGTTCTCCATCTATTCTCCATCAACTCCTCTGTTCTCCATCAACTCCTCTGTTCTCCATCAACTCCTCTGTTCTCCATCTATTCTCCATCAAGCTCCATCTGTTCTCCATCAACTCCTCTTTTCTCCATCTATTCTCCATCAAGCTCCACCTGTTCTCCATCAACTCCTCTGTTCTCCATAACGCCTCTGTTCTCCATCTATTCTCCATCAAGCTCCATCTGTTCTCCATCACTCCTCTGTTCTCCATCTGGTCTCCATCAACTCCTCTGTTCTCCATCAACTCCTCTGTTCTCCATCTATTCTCCAAGCTCAATCTGTTCTCCATCAAGCTCAATCTGTTCTCCATCAACTTCTCTTTTTCTCCATCTATTCTCCATCAAGCTCCATCTGTTCTCCATCAACTCCTCTGTTCTCCATCAACTCCTCTGCTCTCCATCAACTCCTCTGTTCTCCATCTATTCGCCATCAAGCTCAATCTATCTCTCCATCTATCTATCCATCAACTCCTCTGTTCTCCATAACTCCTCTGTTCTCCATCTATTCTCCATGAAGCTCCATCTGTTCTCCATCATTCCTCTGTTCTCCATCTGTTCTCCATCAAGCTCCATCTGTTCTCCATCAACTCCTCTGTTCTCCATCTATTCTTCATCAAGCTCAATCTGTTCTCCATCAACTTCTCTTTTCTTCATCTGTTCTCCATCAACTCCTCTGTTCTCCATCTATTCTCCATCAACTCCTCTGTTCTCCATCAACTCCTCTGTTCTCCATCTATTCTCCATCAAGCTTGATCTGTTCTCCATCAAGCTCAATCTCTTCTCCATCTATTCTTCATCAAGCTCAATCTGTTCTCCATCAACTTCTCTTTTCTCCATCTGTTCTCCATCAACTCCTCTGTTCTCCATTTATTCTTCATCAAGCTCAATCTGTTCTCCATCAACTTCTCTTTTCTCCATCTGTTCTCCATCAACTCCTCTGTTCTCCATCTATTCTCCATCAACTCCTCTGTTCTCCATCAACTCCTCTGTTCTCCATCTATTCTCAATAAAGCTCCATCTGTTCTCCATCAACTCCTCTTTTCTCCATCTATTCTCCATCAAGCTCCATCTGTTCTCCATCAACTCCTCTGTTCTCCATCTATTCTCCATCAAGCTCCATCTGTTCTCCATCACTCCTCTGTTATCCATCTGGTCTCCATCAACTCCTCTGTTCTCCATCAACTCCTCTGTTCTCCATCAACTCCTCTGTTCTCCATCAACTCCTCTGTTCTCCATCAACTCCTCTGTTCTCCATCTATTCTCCATCAAGCTCAATCTGTTCTCCATCAAGCTCAATCTGTTCTCCATCAACTTCTCTTTTTCTCCATCTATTCTCCATCAAGCTCCATCTGTTCTCCATCAACTCCTCTGTTCTCCATCTATTCTCCATCAACTCCTCTGCTCTCCATCAACTCCTCTGTTCTCCATCTATTCTCCATCAAGCTCAATCTATCTCTCCATCTATCTATCCATCATCTCCTTTGTTCTCCATAACTCCTCTGTTCTCCATCTATTCTCCATCAAGCTCCATCTGTTCTCCATCACTCCTCTGTTCTCCATCTGTTTCTCCATCAACTCCTCTGTTCTCCATCAACTCCTCTGTTCTCCATCTATTCTCCATAGAAACTCAATCTGTTCTCCATCAAGCTCAATCTGTTCTCCATCAACTTCTCTTTTCTCCATCTATTCTCCATCAAGCTCCATCTGTTCTCCATCAACTCCTCTGTTCTCCATCAACTCCTCTGTTCTCCATTTGTTCTCCATCAAGCTCCATCTGTTCTCCATCAACTCCTCTGTTCTCCATCTATTCTTCATCAAGCTCAATCTGTTCTCCATCAACTTCTCTTTTCTCCATCTGTTCTCCATCAACTCCTCTGTTCTCCATCTATTCTCCATCAACTCCTCTGTTCTCCATCAACTCCTCTGTTCTCCATCTATTCTCCATCAAGCTTGATCTGTTCTCCATCAACTTCTCTTTTCTCCATCTGTTCTCCATCAACTCATCTGTTCTCCATCTATTCTTCATCAAGCTCAATCTGTTCTCCATCAACTTCTCTTTTCTCCATCTGTTCTCCATCAACTCCTCTGTTCTCCATCTATTCTCCATCAACTCCTCTGTTCTCCATCAAGTCCTCTGTTCTCCATCAACTCCTCTGTTCTCCATCTATTCTCCATAAAGCTCCATCTGTTCTCCATCAACTCCTCTTTTCTCCATCTATTCTCCATCAAGCTCCATCTGTTCTCCATCAACTCCTCTGTTCTCCATAACTCCTCTGTTCTCCATCTATTCTCCATCAAGCTCCATCTGTTCTCCATCACTCCTCTGTTCTCCATCTGGTCTCCATCAACTCCTCTGTTCTCCATCAACTCCTCTGTTCTCCATCTATTCTCCATCAAGCTCAATCTGTTCTCCATCAAGCTCAATCTGTTCTCCATCAACTTTTCTTTTTTTCCATCTTTTCTCCATCAAGCTCCATCTGTACTCCATCAACTCCTCTGTTCTCCATCTATTCTCCATCAACTCCTCTGCTCTCCATCAACTCCTCTGTTCTCCATCTATTCTCCATCAAGCTCAATCTATCTCTCCATCTATCTATCCATCAACTCCTCTGTTCTCCATAACTCCTCTGTTCTCCATCTATTCTCCATCAAGCTCCATCTGTTCTTCATCATTCCTCTGTTCTCCATCTGTTCTCCATCAAGCTCCATCTGTTCTCCATCAACTCCTCTGTTCTCCATCTATTCTTCATCAAGCTCAATCTGTTCTCCATCAACTTCTCTTTTCTCCATCTGTTCTCCATCAACTCCTCTGTTCTCCATCTATTCTCCATCAACTCCTCTGTTCTCCATCAACTCCTCTGTTCTCCATCTATTATCCATCAAGCTTGATCTGTTCTCCATCAAGCTCAATCTGTTCTCCATCTATTCTTCATCAAGCTCAATCTGTTCTCTATCAACTTCTCTTTTCTCCATCTGTTCTCCATCAACTCCTCTGTTCTTCATCAAGCTCAATCTGTTCTCCATCAACTTCTCTTTTCTCCATCTGTTCTCCATCAACTCCTCTGTTCTCCATCTATTCTCCATCAACTCCTCTGTTCTCCATCAACTCCTCTGTTCTCCATCAACTCCTCTGTTTTCCTTCTATTCTCCATAAATCTCCATCTGTTCTCCATCAACTCCTCTTTTCTCCATCTATTCTCCATCAAGCTCCATCTGTTCTCCATCAACTCCTCTGTTCTCCATAACTCCTCTGTTCTCCATCTATTCTCCATCAAGCTCCATCTGTTCTCCATCACTCCTCTGTTCTCCATCTGGTCTCCATCAACTCCTCGGTTCTCCATCAACTCCTCTGTTCTCCATCTATTCTCCATCAAGCTCAATCTGTTCTCCATCAAGCTCAATCTGTTCTCCATCAACTTCTCTTTTTCTCCATCTATTCTCCATCAAGCTCCATCTGTTCTCCATCAACTCCTCTGTTCTCCATCTATTCTCCATCAACTTCTCTGCTCTCCATCAACTCCTCTGTTCTCGATCTATTCTCCATCAAGCTCAATCTATCTCTCCATCTATCAATCCATCAACTCCTCTGTTCTCCATAACTCCTCTGTTCTCCATCTATTCTCCATCAAGCTCCATCTGTTCTCCATCATTCCTCTGTTCTCCATCTGTTCTCCATCAAGCTCCATCTGTTCTCCATCAACTCCTCTGTTCTCCATCTATTCTTCATCAAGCTCAATCTGTTCTCCATCAACTTCTCTTTTCTCCATCTGTTCTCCATCAACTCCTCTGTGCTCCATCTATTCTCCATCAACTCCTCCCTTCTCCATCAACTCCTCTGTTCTCCATCTATTCTCTATCAAGCTTGATCTGTTCTCCATCAAGCTCAATCTGTTCTCCATCTATTCTTCATCAAGCTCAATCTGTTCTCCATCAACTTCTCTTTTCTCCATCTGTTCTCCATCAACTCCTCTGTTCTCCATCTATTCTTCATCAAGCTCAATCTGTTCTCCATCAACTTCTCTTTTCTCCATCTGTTCTCCATCAACTCCTCTGTTCTCCATCTATTCTCCATCAACTCCTCTGTTCTCCATCAACTCCTCTGTTCTCCATCTATTCTCCATCAAGCTTGATCTGTTCTCCATCAAGCTCAATCTGTTCTCCATCTATTCTTCATCAAGCTCAATCTGTTCTCCATCAACTTCTCTTTTCTCCATCTGTTCTCCATCAACTCCTCTGTTCTTCATCAAGCTCAATCTGTTCTCCATCAACTTCTCTTTTCTCCATCTGTTCTCCATCAACTCCTCTGTTCTCCATCTATTCTCCATCAACTCCTCTGTTCTCCATCAACTCCTCTGTTCTCCATCAACTCCTCTGTTTTCCATCTATTCTCCATAAAGCTCCATCTGTTCTCCATCAACTCCTCTTTTCTCCATCTATTCTCCATCAAGCTCCATCTGTTCTCCATCAACTCCTCTGTTCTCCATAACTCCTCTGTTCTCCATCTATTCTCCATCAAGCTCCATCTGTTCTCCATCACTCCTCTGTTCTCCATCTGGTCTCCATCAACTCCTGTGTTCTCCATCAACTCCTCTGTTCTCCATCTATTCTCCATCAAGCTCAATCTGTTCTCCATCAAGCTCAATCTGTTCTCCATCAACTTCTCTTTTTCTCCATCTATTCTCCATCAAGCTCCATCTGTTCTCCATCAACTCCTCTGTTCTCCATCTATTCTCCATCAACTCCTCTGCTCTCCATCAACTCCTCTGTTCTCGATCTATTCTCCATCAAGCTCAATCTATCTCTCCATCTATCTATCCATCAACTCCTCTGTTCTCCATAACTCCTCTGTTCTCCATCTATTCTCCATCAAGCTCCATCTGTTCTCCATCATTCCTCTGTTCTCCATCTGTTCTCCATCAAGCTCCATCTGTTCTCCATCAACTCCTCTGTTCTCCGTCTATTCTTCATCAAGCTCAATCTGTTCTCCATCAACTTCTCTTTTCTCCATCTGTTCTCCATCAACTCCTCTGTGCTCCATCTATTCTCCATCAACTCCTCCCTTCTCCATCAACTCCTCTGTTCTCCATCTATTCTCCATCAAGCTTGATCTGTTCTCCATCAAGCTCAATCTGTTCTCCATCTATTCTTCATCAAGCTCAATCTGTTCTCCATCAACTTCTCTTTTCTCCATCAACTTCTCTTTTCTCCATCTGTTCTCCATCAACTCCTCTGTTCTCCATCTATTCTCCATCAACTCCTCTGTTCTCCATCAACTCCTCTGTTCTCCATCTATTCTCCATCAAGCTCCATCTGTTCTCCATCAACTCCTCTTTTCTCCATCTATTCTCATCAAGCTCCATCTGTTCTCCATCAACTCCTCTGTTCTCCATAACTCCTCTGTTCTCCATCTATTCTCCATCAAGCTCCATCTGTTCTCCATCACTCCTCTGTTCTCCATCTGGTCTCCATCAACTCCTCTGTTCTCCATCTATTCTCCATCAAGCTCAATCTGTTCTCCATCAAGCTCAATCTGTTCTCCATCAACTTCTCTTTTTCTCCATCTATTTCTCCATCAAGCTCCATCTGTTCTCCATCAACTCCTCCGTTCTCCATCTATTCTCCATCAACTCCTCTGCTCTCCATCAACTCCTCTGTTCTCCATCTATTCTCCATCAAGCTCAATCTATCTCTCCATCTATCTATCCTTCAACTCCTCTGTTCTCCATAACTCCTCTGTTCTCCATCTATTCTCCATCAAGCTCCATCTGTTCTCCATCAACTCCTCCGTTCTCCATCTATTCTCCATCAACTCCTCTGCTCTCCATCAACTCCTCTGTTCTCCATCTATTCTCCATCAAGCTCAATCTATCTCTCCATCTATCTATCCATCAACTCCTCTGTTCTCCATCACTCCTCTGTTCTCCATCTGTTCTCCATCAAGCTCCATCTGTTCTCCATCAACTCCTCTGTTCTCCATCTATTCTTCATCAAGCTCAATCTGTTCTCCATCAACTTCTCTTTTCTCCATCTGTTCTCCATCAACTCCTCTGTTCTCCATCTATTCTCCATCAACTCCTCTGTTCTCCATCAACTCCTCTGTTCTCCATCTATTCTCCATCAAGCTTGATCTGTTCTCCATCAAGCTCAATCTGTTCTCCATCTATTCTTCATCAAGCTCAATCTGTTCTCCATCAACTTCTCTTTTCTCCATCTGTTCTCCATCAACTCCTCTGTTCTCCATCTATTCTCCATCAACTCCTCTGTTCTCCATCAACTCCTCTGTTCTCCATCTATTATCCATCAAGCTTGATCTGTTCTCCATCAAGCTCAATCTGTTCTCCATCTATTCTTCATCAAGCTCAATCTGTTCTCCATCAACTTCTCTTTTCTCCATCTGTTCTCCATCAACTCCTCTGTTCTTCATCAAGCTCAATCTGTTCTCCATCAACTTCTCTTTTCTCCATCTGTTCTCCATCAACTCCTCTGTTCTCCATCTATTCTCCATCAACTCCTCTGTTCTCCATCAACTCCTCTGTTCTCCATCAACTCCTCTGTTTTCCATCTATTCTCCATAAATCTCCATCTGTTCTCCATCAACTCCTCTTTTCTCCATCTATTCTCCATCAAGCTCCATCTGTTCTCCATCAACTCCTCTGTTCTCCATAACTCCTCTGTTCTCCATCTATTCTCCATCAAGCTCCATCTGTTCTCCATCACTCCTCTGTTCTCCATCTGGTCTCCATCAACTCCTCTGTTCTCCATCAACTCCTCTGTTCTCCATCTATTCTCCATCAAGCTCAATCTGTTCTCCATCAAGCTCAATCTGTTCTCCATCAACTTCTCTTTTTCTCCATCTATTCTCCATCAAGCTCCATCTGTTCTCCATCAACTCCTCTGTTCTCCATCTATTCTCCATCAACTCCTCTGCTCTCCATCAACTCCTCTGTTCTCGATCTATTCTCCATCAAGCTCAATCTATCTCTCCATCTATCAATCCATCAACTCCTCTGTTCTCCATAACTCCTCTGTTCTCCATCTATTCTCCATCAAGCTCCATCTGTTCTCCATCATTCCTCTGTTCTCCATCTGTTCTCCATCAAGCTCCATCTGTTCTCCATCAACTCCTCTGTTCTCCATCTATTCTTCATCAAGCTCAATCTGTTCTCCATCAACTTCTCTTTTCTCCATCTGTTCTCCATCAACTCCTCTGTGCTCCATCTATTCTCCATCAACTCCTCCCTTCTCCATCAACTCCTCTGTTCTCCATCTATTCTCTATCAAGCTTGATCTGTTCTCCATCAAGCTCAATCTGTTCTCCATCTATTCTTCATCAAGCTCAATCTGTTCTCCATCAACTTCTCTTTTCTCCATCAACTTCTCTTTTCTCCATCTGTTCTCCATCAACTCCTCTGTTCTCCATCTATTCTTCATCAAGCTCAATCTGTTCTCCATCAACTTCTCTTTTCTCCATCTGTTCTCCATCAACTCCTCTGTTCTCCATCTATTCTCCATCAACTCCATCTATTCTCCATCAAGTGCTATGTGCTTCTCTCTCTCTCTCTCTCTCTCTCTCTCTCTCTCTCTCTCTCTCTCTCTCTCTCTCTCTCTCTCTCTCTCTCTCTCTCTCTCTCTCTCTCTCTCTCTCTCTCTCTCTCTCTCTCTCTCTCTCTCTCTCTCTCTCTCTCTCTCTCTCTCTCTCTCTCTCTCTCTCTCTCTCTCTCTCTCTCTCTCTCTCTCTCTCTCTCTCTCTCTCTCTCTCTCTCTCCCCCTCTCTCTCTCTCTCTCTCTCTCTCTCTCGCCAGTTGGTTACCACACAACGAAGTCAAAACCGTATCCCATCGCGTCGTATATCGCCAACACTGCCTCCAAATACTGAATACACATCCAACTCTCATCCAATACTTATTCATATTCTCCATCATATGATCAACACCCCGGCAATTGTGCCTCGACTTATCTGCTGCAAATTCGTAAAACTCCTTCTTTTGCTCAACCAATCTCTCCTCCGTAAATTTCTTCATCTCTTTCCCAACCATTTCCCGATCCAGAAGACGCCGATCCTCCACCCTCGGTCAAAGCGACTTTGCAGGTACAGCTCTGACACTGCCAACCGTTGCAACCTTCGCCGGCCGCACATCCTGCGAATTAGTCTGAATAGATACATTCGTCGATTTCGCCCTAACTCCCCCTACAGGACAAGACTTTGCATCCGGCATCAATTTACTTCCATTCACCTTCTTCCCTGGTGGTTTCTTCTTCTGCTCCACCTTCTTTTTGGAGTGACGATCATGCTCCTCCTTCTCCCGCTCCTGTTTGGTCAGCTTCTCTTCATCCCTCCTTTACTCCTGTTCTCGCCGCAGTCTCAGCTCTTCCCTACAACGAGCCTCCTCCTGTCTTTTTTGACGACACTTTTCCTCACTTATCTCCTCCTTTCTTTGCTATACGCTCTTCATTTTTCCTCAACTTTTCCTTCTGCCTGCTTCTTGATCCTCTCTCAATCCCTCCCAAAACTCGTTATCCATTCTAATCACCGCGTCTCTCTTCCGACACTCCTCCTTTCCTCGCATTCGAAGCTCCTCCTCCACCCTAACCTTCTCTTTCTTGCAACGCTCTTCTTGCATCCTAATACTCTCCTCCTCCTTTCGACTCTCTTCCATCCTAACCTTCTCCCTCTCGAGACGCTCTTTTTTCACTCTAATTCTTTCCACGCCCTTCTTACGTTCCTCCTCCACTCTAACCTTCTCTTTTTCACGACGCCCCTTTACCACTCTAACTCTTTTCTCTACCTTCTGACGTTCCCCTTCCATCCTAACCTTCTCCGTATTCCGACGCTCCTCATCCGCCCGAAGCTTCTGATCTCTCTTCCGACGCTCCTCCTCTACCCTATCCTGTCTCCTCTGACGCTCCTCCTGTCCTCTCTTCTGACGCTCGTCTTCCCATCTCTACCATACTCCCACTACTTCCTCTCTCGCGTCACTTCCTCTCTCGCGTCATTCTGATCGCTTCTTATTTCCGACCTTCTAACCCTCGCCGCTCTCTAATAGCTACCCACATCTTAATGTTTAGCTTGTAAGGCCGGGCATGCCCGTTTCCAATACCCTGACTCCTTACAAAATGTGCAACGATTACTATCGGATTGCCATACACTCACCGGCTGACACCTCTCCAAACCATTCTGACTTCCCTCAGTCTGACCAATATCGCCCCCAACTGGACACTGCTCATTCGTGCTGTCGATCCTCCCTTTACCACCTGCGACCACGTAACTCGTTTCCCCATACTACTACCATTCTCGCCAGCGGTTACAGCAGGACCCTTAACCTCTTTCTCCTCTTGCCTCGGCTCAGCAACAACCGCACTACTTTGCCTCTCTGATGAACAGGGTTGTGTATTCCCTGCCTTCCAGGCACTCAACTGCTCTATTCGCTTATACGCATCACTGCGTTCCGCATAACGTAGCATCTCCCACAGCGTACCAGATGCCTTGTCATAAAGCTCCTTACGAATCAGCAACAGCATCTACAAATTTCGTCCGTGCCACCATCTCCCTACTTCCCTCATCGGCATGCGGCATTGCTTGAAGGGTCAATCTCCTAACGTCCTGGGCCAAGTCATAACTCTCCCCTAACTGCTGCTTCCCCGCCGTCAACTCTAAGTAGCACTCATCAGGTTCCTCCCTTGGTCCAAACATTCGCGTCATCACACGGACTAACTCACGGTAGGCAGTCCATCTCCCGTGGATCCACCTCAACAGCCATAACATTCAATGCACAACCCTGACAGCAAGCAAACAACTGTAGAGCGGCCTCCTCATCTGTCCACTGGTTGTACACCCGACACGCCTCAAAGTGTTTATAAAACGCACCCCATACGACATTCCCGTCAACTTTGAGCGGCTCCATCTCTGGTCTCGACAATGAACGTCGTGGACGGACGTCCCACCAAGCCCGGTTTCTGTCCAGCAACTTCATTTCCATAACTCTCCATTACCCCCGGCTCGTTGACCACGGCCACCTCCTCTTTCTGTCAACTACTTCACAAGCCCCTCGCTCCCGCAACTCTTCTGCCCCCTTTTCGTCTCACCCATCGTAACACGCATATCTTCCATCACTTGACCAAATAATTCCATGGCTTTCTCCTCCCGCGTCGAAGCCAAGCCAATCTCGTACCCATTTCGTCATACAAGTTCTCGTTCTTTTGTTTCTGCTCACTCTCTAACTCCCTTAACAGTCGAGACCTATAATCGAGATCTGCCTGTTTCCTCTCATACTTACGTTTCTTCGCCATTACTTCTTCGTAAACCTCCTCATTCCTCATTTCCCTTTCTACCACTACTTTCTCCCGATCAGACAATTCTTTTAGTTTACTCTGTTGCTTCTTATTCGCCAATTCTCTCACTACTTCTACCACATTCTCCCGATCATCCAACAACCGTGTCCATTGCACCAAATCGAACTCGCGTTCCTTCACCATCGACTCCCTCCGACCCAACTCTTCACACCACTCCTGTCCCCCGGCCTCCAACCGACCCCGAAACATATCTCCCCGCCTCCTCTTCAGCCACGAGTTCTGCTTTCCTTTGTTGAAATTCCGCTACCGATCGCAACCTTTCAGCCTCCACTACTCTTTGAATCAACTCCTCAACCAATGTCCTATACATCAATCCAACCTCCCCTCTATTATATCATCCTCCCGTCGGTCATACTCCCACGAATCCAGCTGCTTCCTCATCTCCACCTCGCTCTGCTGGTGCTCTACCAAAGCTTCCCGTCGCACCACTTCATTCCCTCTCCGCCTCAAATCTGCCTCCAACTCTACCAAACCTCCCCGTTAACAGCCAAAAGCTCTTTCGGATACAGGGCTCCTCTTAATATTCAGGATAATATTCAGGAACTATTTATTTAACCGTAAATATTATTTGAAATTGCACGTGATTTACATAATATACTGTATATTTAATACAAGACTTTTATCGATATAATTATTATAATGATTTGTTACAAATTCCATGTTATCCAATTGCAATCAGCATGATCAGTCATATCACGAAACAACATGGTACATTACACCAAATTATACAATACAATTTATGTTGATAACACGGCATCAACTATTTTGTAGGACTCACATCACATTGACATTCGGTCACTTAATTTCATTTTATGATGATTCAATGACATATTGATCATGTTGATTGGTTAAATGAAATTTAGAAAGTATTTATAGCATAACATAAGCACACAATATTTTGTAAAAGATTAGAAATATGTACTTTTCGTCAACCTTGCCGTAAGCACATACTTAATTTTGAACATGGGATGGATACTACCATCTTGCTATCTACTGAAGACAGCTAATAACATTCCTAAGAGGGCATGTTGCGGGGTGCAGTGTATGGTATGGAGTGTTTCATTCTCAACTAAGATCGACTATCTGATTAAACCTTACGGATCCAACACAACATCTTTAAAATAATATGTCCTCTTATATTAATCCCCACGATGCCGCGGCAGTGAAGGGACTACTTTTTAGCCAAATTTCGTTATTACGTAAAACATTTGACAGAGTGATAGACTTAGTGGTGTGTCCCTTCGTTTATCTGATTCACTGCGCATGTACGCAAGTGAATACATTATTTTTTCGAAGCAACAATACCCGCCGAAATAGCTCAGTTGGGAGAGCGTTAGAATGAAGATCTAACGGTCCCTGGTTCAAATCCGGAGAGTTCACTTGAACTCTGAACTGTCCCGGGTTTCGGCATTCTCTTTTGTAAACCTTTATACTAATAATCACATATTGATTTCTTCGGCGGTGTTACATGAAGATTGATCCGTAAAAACAAAACAAAGTAAAACATCTTCTTCTTTTTTCGTTCATCATAAAGAAAACAATCAAGTTTTGTATAAAAAACTAACATAACCTAATATGTCATAGAAAAATGAGTATGGTCAATTTGTGTATATTCAGACAGGCATTGTCAATTGAGTTGAATAAATTACCGGATCATGACCGAATTAACGTCGCACACATTAAAGCAACAGATCGATAAATATCAAAAGAATAAAAAAGGCTTAGGGACCGTTCATTATTTATGCTGGAGGGGGGGGGGTAAAATATAGGGGGGCGGTCATGTAACTTGCATATGTTCATATGTAACTTTTTATTCTTAAACAGGGGGGGGGGGGTTGTGTAACTTTTTTTAACTATAAAGATGGTGGTTTTTGGGGTGATTGTAGAGGCTATTTTGGAGTGTAAATGCCATTTTTTCTGCGCTACGCGCACATTTTCTTACGACCTATCAACTTCAAAACATGTACTTATGATGAGACGACTTTCGGACAGCAAATCTTTTTGTGCACGCCCTGCTCGGACGATATGTTGAAAAAACGCCTATATAATCATCAACGGTTGAAAATATTAGAGCAATGGGGTATATGAAACATGTTAATTAGCCTATGTTCCAAAATCCAACAATACATGATTAAAAACGGTAATTTCTTGCATGCTTTTCACCTCGTCTCACTCTCAGCTCTGCACCTAAGCTCACAAAAGTAGAATGTTGCATATGTTTTTGTCAGGATGTTCTTTTTTCGGGAATATAAAGACTCACAAAACCACCCAAAATGTATAAATATATGACAAATTTTCCGCCTCGCTACGCTCGCAATGTACATTGTAGTTAGTATAATTTCACACAATCAAAAAGATCAAGAGGGGTATCATTAAATTATTGGCCATTCAGAGGCACAAACAGAACTACCAACGAATCCATACAAAAGAAAAAGACAGCTGTTACGGGTAGAAACCCTAGGTCAGAAATAACCTACCGTAAGTTCATAAAACAAAGCTTGATTTGACTACCTGGAATAAGATTGACTTGACCAATACATTTAAACCAATTTCTTTTAATATGTGAAACATATGATTCTCAATGACGAATAAAACTTACAATGATACATAGATTATGATATCTCTTACCAAGTTACATCTGGATTAAATTCCAATAGATACATAAGGTCACGTTTTTTTACCTCGGCACCCATAAAAGGTGGTTTTGTTACATTCTAGTCATTTTTTTGTACTTAGGGTATTGTATTTGAGTAACCCTCCATGCGATTGACTTGTGTTTGGACTTATTTTAACGACAATTTCATCCTCTTTAATAATCTGAAGAGAAAAAAAACCCATCACCTTTGATTAAATTAATACAGCTCGTTAAAGCATAATTAGTTAGGGTGGTTGAGAAAGTGGAGGAGGAGGAAGTGGAGGAGGAGGAGGGGATAATTGCCTAATAATGGGTGAAAATGGACCGTTTTTCTAATTCTTAGTGATATGTCAGTTTAGTTCTAAATGATGCAACAATGCTTTACATCATTTACTTAAAGTATCAATTAAGCTAATTAACTAATTTTCAAATCTGATTAACGAAGTAAGATGAACCATGTGAAAATAGTCACAAATCCGTTTTTGTCAAGGTTTCAAAATTTGCAGGAAAAATTGGAAAGAGTTATCAAGGCTCTGATTTTAATGTAAAAGCAATGAGTTCTAATTTGTATTTGCATAATTTAGTTATCTTTTCCATTATCTAAAATTTCGTATTTTGACCACCCTGTATATATATTTCCTAATAAGCTGAACAATTAATTTTGTATATGGCTGGATGGGTAATTTACTCAATTACAGCAAAAACATCTCTAGCCTTTGAATAGGTCCTGCATTTTTATACAATGGAGGGAAAAAAAGAAAATTATTATTTTGTATACAATTTTAATTGTTAGACCCTGTATAATGTTTAGCTCACCCTGTATATTTGATTTTGAGTTACCATATTTTCAATCCTTAGATTATAAGCTTTCCAAATATATATGGTTTCATACACTTTAGACGTAAACATGTTGATATATTCTACTGTAACTGCGACAGGAGGTATATTTCATGAAATAGACTCATGTAACACAAATGTAGCCCAGGTTAAAAAACATGACCATAAATAAATAATCAAAATGAGCTCTTTGATTTATTGTTCCATTGGGTGTGCACATCTTTCGTAGACTTAGTCCGTCGAGTAAACGTGGCGACACAACTGATAGCGATTCCTGCTTTCCGACATAAACAATCCAATCCGCTTAAGTTCCTTTTGTCCGATAATCCTTTCTTGAGACCGGCCGATTAAATACTAAGTCCACACTATGGTAAGGGGAGACGTCAAAACTCGACCGCCCGTTGACTGCCGGTTACGGGCGGTTCCGCCCGGTTCTTTCAGGTCAAATGTTTCACTGGTATATGAATATTCGCGCATGCAACACTGAACAACCGCCGGTTGACTTAATGCTGTAATCTGACCAATTTACACTATCAATCTGTTACTTTGCGGTCATAATAGCTCTCTCTATAATCGTTCTATAAAAAAAAAACATTCATAGACTTTCGGTATTGATTTAAACAAGTTAATTGAGCTATAAACAGATTGAAAAAGCCAACCCCAGCGAAAATCAATAGCTGTATTGTACTGGTTGTCAACTGAGACTTTTTAAGTCTTAAAAGAGCCCATTACTTCAAGATGTTATTGCTCACGTGTGTGACGAGGCACTTTCAACCGGTCGTGTTCACCAGAGTGTTACTATTTGACCTCATTATGTGTGTATATTATAACAGACGACACGTTTTGTGAGAACCGAACGGAACCGGCCGTAACCGGCGGTTGCCGGGCGGTCGAGTTTTGACGTGATCCCTAAAGACTTGGAGAGATGATATAATTGTAGCAGCAAATGTCCATGCTAGGAGCTCCGTGAATTAACAGAAATCTCTAGATTTATCTTTCTAGAGAAACCACTGGAGGAAGAAAATCCTGCTGGTATTCCAATGTTATCCTTTATTTCAACATAGGCAACAAATCTGCTCAATCTGTGATGATTCTGTATACTTTTCAGAATCTGAAGAACAACATTAGATTTGTATCTTAAATGTTGCAAATGTTCTCCTCTCTCTCTCTCAGAGGTCTACACTCGGTGAAATATTATATCAAATGGCACTGATTACCTGTTTGCATTGGATTTTGTTCTTTGCTAGCTTAAACAATCCCATGATGCAGCTGAGCGAAGCTGGACAGGTTTTCGTATCCACTCAGTCGTTTCAACTTGTTGAAGAAAACCCATATCCTTGAAGACAATGATGCCTTGTGCACTTTCTCAGAAATAGAAACTAAGATTTCTATGCTGCTATTGTTCGACGATTTCTAACATGTTTTATTACAACAATGGTCCATTCAGATCACACACCTGGCCTGATTACCTTCCTGTAGATAAGTCCACGCAATCTGGTTGCTATGGCAACTCAGTTTCTGAGAACTGACAAGTCCGTGCATGATTAGTACAAGGCAAAGTTTCATCTTAACATTTTACATACACATAGTTTTACTATTTTCAATGTGAAAATAATAACAACAATAATCAATAATCAATAAACAAAATATTAAGGGCTGGTAACACAGCCCCAAAGATGTGACAAGTTGATTTTTTTTTTAGGGGGTGTAAAAAGCTACTGGTTAGCAAGGGGGTCATGTAATTTTCAGTTTCAGCTGTAGGGGGGTTTGGTAATTTTGACATACGAGTCTCGAATTTGTACCAACCCCCTCCCCCCCCCCCCCCCCCCCCCCCCCTCCACCATAAATAATGAACGGTCCCTTACATTGATTATTTCTCGACCTCCCGTGTGGTCTAGTGGTTAGGATTTTTGAGTTCAAGTTAGCCTTTCACGAATGAGGTATAATGTTATTTTCTTTTATCATCTACTATCTGCCATGCTTTTACGTGTCATTTTCCAAGGCAAATAATGTATTCTCTCCATATTAATAGATTGAAAACTTGAAGTGAAAAACAACAAGTAGTAGGCCTAAAGTATAGGAGGCAATAGCCACGCAAAGGCAATGTTGATAATATTCAGGAACTATTTATTTAACCGTAAAGATTATTTGAAATTGCACGTGATTTACATAATATACTGTATAATTATTATATTGATTTGTTACAAATTCCATCTCATCCGATTGCAATCAGCATGATCAGTCATATCACGAAACAACACGGTACATTACACCAAATTACACAATACAATAATTACAATTTATGTTGATAACACGGCATCAACTATTTTGTAGGACTCACATCACATTGACATTCGGTCACTTAGTTTCATTTGATGATAATTCAATGACGTATTGATTGGTTAAATGAAATTTAGAAAGTATTTATAGCATAACATTAGCACACAATATTTTGTAAAAGATTAGAAATATGTACTTTTCGTCAACCTTGCCATATGCACGTACTTAATTTTGAACATGGGATGGATACTACCAAAACTATGCAGCATGTGGGCGTACTATGACCCTTATAGATCTTGCCATATGCACATACTTAATTTTGAACATGGGATGGATACTACCAAAACTATGTAGCATGTGGGCGTACTATGACCATTATAGATTAGCATTATGATAATGTTTTACATTAGAATAGCCATTAAATCTTGCTATCTACTGAAGACAGCTAATAACATTCCTAAGAGGGCATGTTGCGGGGTAAATGGTATGGAGTGTTTTAAAGAACGACTATCTGATTTTTGATTTTGTATTGGATCATTCCGATTCCGATAGTCTCGTCGCGGACGACACAGTCGACTTGCCCAAAGCATACACCATTTCATTTAAACTTGAAGATTTAAAAGATACACGCGTACACATTGCACTCAAATGTTGGATTGCAGTAGCTAACCATGTAGTCATACCATGCCTTGGTCAGTTAATCTTCACCATAATCTACAAATCACGCTAATATATGTAAGTCCATTTTCAGTAAATATTATTAACGGATGGATCCATACACAACCATCTTTAAAATAATATGTCCTCTTATGAAATTAATCCCCACGATGCCGCCGCAAGGAAGGGACTACTTTTTAGCCAAATTTCGTTATTACATAAAACGTTGACAGAGTCATATAGTGGTGTGCCCCTTCGTTTATCTGATTCAATGCGCATGTACGCAAGTGAATACATTATCTTTTCGAAGCAACAATACCCGCCGAAATAGCTCAGTTGGGAGAGCGTTAGACTGAAGATCTAAAGGTCCCTGGTTCAAATCCGGAGAGTTCACTTGAACTCTGAATTTTCCCGGGTTTCGGCATTCTTTTTTATAAACCTTTATACTAATAATCACATATTGATTTCTTCGGCGGTATTACATGAATATTGATCAGTAAAAACAAAACAAAGTAAAACATCTTCTTCTTTTTTCGTTCATCGTAAAGAAAACACTCCAAGTTTTGTATAAAAACTTACATAACCTTATGTCATAGAAAAATGAGTATGGTCAATTTGTGTATATTCAGACAGGCATTGTCAATGGAGTTGAATACATTATCGGATCATGACCGAATTGATGTCGCACACATTAAAGCAAAAGATCGATAAATATCAAAAGAATAAAGGGGGCTTACAGTGATTATTTCTCGATCTCCCGTGTGGTCTAGTGGTTAGGATTCGTGGTTTTCACCCACGCGGCCCGGGTTCGATTCCCGGCACGGGAAGTGTAACATTTTCGAGTTCAATTTTGCATTTCACGAATGAGGTATAATGTT
Organism: Ophiura sarsii; assembly: GCA_035610835.1. Classification (NCBI taxonomy): domain Eukaryota; kingdom Metazoa; phylum Echinodermata; class Ophiuroidea; order Amphilepidida; family Ophiuridae; genus Ophiura; species Ophiura sarsii. The sequence goes on along the minus strand of JAYJML010000237.1, from coordinate 39,445 downwards.
ATTTTCTTTTATCATCTACTACCTGCCATGCTTTTACGTGTCCTTTTCCAAGGCAAATAATGTATTCTCTCCATATTAATAGATTGAAAACTTGAAGTGACAAACAAGTAGTAAAGTATAGGAGGCAATAGCCACGCAAAGGCAATGTTGATAATATTCAGGAACTATTTATTTAACCGTAAAGATTATTTGAAATTGCACGTGATTCATAATATACTGTCTTATTATTATAATGATTTGTTACAAATTCCATGTTATCCGATTGCAATCAGCATGATCAGTCATATCCCGAAACAACACGGTACATTACTCCAAATTACACAATACAATAATTACAATTTATGTTGATAACACGGCATCAACTATTTTGTAGGACTCACATCACATTGACATACTTTTCGTCAACCTTGCCATATGCACATACTTAATTTTGAACATGGGATGGATACTACCAAAACTATGTAGCATGTTGGCGTACTATGACCATTATAGATTAGCATTATGATAATGTTCTACATTAGAATAGCCATTAAATCTTGCTATCTACTGAAGACAGCTAATAACATTCCTAAGAGAGGGCATTTTGCGGGGAAAATGGTACGGAGTGTTTCATTCTCAACTTGCATTTGACTAGAACGGCTATCTGATTTTTGATTTTGTATTGGATCATTCCGATTCCGATAGTCTCGTCGCGGACGACACAGTCGACTTGCCCAAAGCATACACCATTTCATTAGAACTTGAAGATTTAAAAGATACACGCGTACACATTGCACTCAAATGTTGGATTGCAGTAGCTAAGCATGTAGTCATACCATGCCTTGGTCAGTTAATCTTCACCATAATCTACAAATCACGCTAATATATGTAAGTCCATTTTCAGGTAAATATTATTAACGGATGGATCCATACACAACCATCTTTAAAATAATATGTCCTCTTATGAAATTAATCCCCACGATGCCGCCGCAAGGAAGGGACTACTTTTTAGCCAAATTTCGTTATTACATAAAACGTTGACAGAGTCATATAGTGGTGTGCCCCTTCGTTTATCTGATTCAATGCGCATGTACGCAAGTGAATACATTATCTTTTCGAAGCAACAATACCCGCCGAAATAGCTCAGTTGGGAGAGCGTTAGACTGAAGATCTAAGGGTCCCTGGTTCAAATCCGGAGAGTTCACTTGAACTCTGAACTTTCCCGGGTTTCGGCATTCTTTTTTATAAACCTTTATACTAATAATCACATATTGATTTCTTCGGCGGTATTACATGAATATTGATCAGTAAAAACAAAACAAAGTAAAACATCTTCTTCTTTTTTCGTTCATCGTAAAGAAAACACTCCAAGTTTTGTATAAAAACTTACATAACCTTATGTCATAGAAAAATGAGTATGGTCAATTTGTGTATATTCAGACAGGCATTGTCAATGGAGTTGAATACATTATCGGATCATGACCGAATTAATGTCGCACACATTAAAGCAAAAGATCGATAAATATCAAAAGAATAAAGGGGGCTTACAGTGATTATTTCTCGATCTCCCGTGTGGTCTAGTGGTTAGGATTCGTGGTTTTCACCCACGCGGCCCGGGTTCGATTCCCGGCACGGGAAGTGTAACATTTTCGAGTTCAATTTTGCATTTCACGAATGAGGTATAATGTTATTTTCTTTTATCATCTACTACCTGCCATCTTCTTCTTTTTTCGTTCATCGTAAAGAAAACACTCCAAGTTTTGTAAAAAAACTTACATAACCTTATGTCATAGAAAAATGAGTATGGTCAATTTGTGTATATTCAGACAGGCATTGTCAATAGAGTTGAATACATTATCGGATCATGACCGAATCAATGTCGCACACATTAAGGCAAAAGATCGATAAATATCAAAAGAATAAAGGGGGCTTACAGTGATTATTTCTCGATCTCCCGTGTGGTCTAGTGGTTAGGATTCGTGGTTTTCACCCACGCTGCCCGGGTTCGATTCCCGGCACGGGAAGTGTAACATTTTCGAGTTCAATTTTGCATTTCACGAATGAGGTATAATGTTATTTTCTTTTATCATCTACTACCTGCCATGCTTTTACGTGTCCTTTTCCAAGGCAAATAATGTATTCTCTCCATATTAATAGATTGAAAACTTGAAGTGACAAACAAGTAGTAAAGTATAGGAGGCAATAGCCACGCAAAGGCAATGTTGATAATATTCAGGAACTATTTATATTTAACCGTAAAGATTATTTGAAATTGCACGTGATTCATAATATACTGTCTAATTATTATAATGATTTGTTACAAATTCCATGTTATCCGATTGCAATCAGCATGATCAGTCATATCCCGAAACAACACGGTACATTACTCCAAATTACACAATACAATAATTACAATTTATGTTGATAACACGGCATCAACTATTTTGTAGGACTCACATCACATTGACATACTTTTCGTCAACCTTGCCATATGCACATACTTAATTTTGAACATGGGATGGATACTACCAAAACTATGTAGCATGTTGGCGTACTATGACCATTATAGATTAGCATTATGATAATGTTCTACATTAGAATAGCCATTAAATCTTGCTATCTACTGAAGACAGCTAATAACATTCCTAAGAGGGCATGTTGCGGGGAAAATGGTATGGAGTGTTTCATTCTCAACTTGCATTTGACTAGAACGGCTATCTGATTTTTGATTTTGTATTGGATCATTCCGATTCCGATAGTCTCGTCGCGGACGACACAGTCGACTTGCCCAAAGGCTCATTCCATGAAGTTGGGGCATTTGTTAAAATAGCAGAATTTGGTACTTTAGGCAGCTTATAAACTGTTTTACTCTATGTGTATATCAAATTTGTTTAGTGTCCAAAAACAGTACTAGGTTAAAGTATTGAGCCATGAAAAAAAAAAAAAAATGACCCTTCCTTGAAGAAGAAAAAAATAAAAAATTAGGTGGTGTCCAAGACCATTTTTGCTAAAAAACGTGACATGGAAAACACAACAATTAATATGAGTTTTATGTAAGCAAAACTATCATAGAATTGCTTGGAAATCGATTTGATTAATAAAAGATACATGTATTCATAGTTTACTGACCAAAACACCTCGTCACGCTGGACTGATTTTTCACCCAAGCAACATGAAAATTGCCTTTCCGATGCTACGCACGGTGTCCACAAAATATACACGTGTAGCATCGGGAGTTTTCATTGCTGAATGGGGGTAGTTCTCTATCATACATTTTTAAATTATTTTCCAAAATTAAGAGCATTTATCAATTGAAAACTATTGCAAATGAGAATAAATTTCATGAAGACCATTCCATATATTCATGAAAAAGTATACCGTGCCGTGTGCATGGTGTCCTAACCATAAAATGTAGCATCGTGATAAACATCCTATGCAATTTGTGGGAATCCCCCCTGGAGATAAATAAAACATTCCATATTTCTTTTTGTAAGGATAGAGGTCAATAGCTATCAGGTTTGTTTGGAATTTGCCACACTTGGGCTAGTTTTATCAAGGTTTCAGTCGCTGGTGTCCCGTTGTAGCATCGGGACTTTTATGTAGCATCAAAATGTAAACATTGGATAGTTTTGTGAATGGTAAGTGCGATTGTAATTATTTCTTAATGTTGCTTGTATGTCTGTATTTATTAATGCATTTTTATTGAAAGGGAAACACTGAATCAGAATTTCTTTTCATGTTATGATATTAATTTTGAGTCACGGACGCCATAATAATTTGGCGTCCATGTAGCATCGGGCATAGCATGGGCAATATTTTGCATTGGGTATCGTTATAGTTCGTTGAAATTGTATTTTTTTTGTAGAATCACATCATTAATAAACTTTGAAGTTAATAATGAATTAGTTTTTGCTCTTTTAATGCTAATAATATAGCTTACCAATACGATGCTACATGGACACCATGTCCATGTAGCATTTAATCAAATTTGCCTAATTAGACTAAAACAATTACCCCATTCGAAATTATCCATCACCCAAAACATTCAAAACATTGCCTACATTTTACTACACTTTACAGAAAAAAGGCATATTATGAGAGATGTATATCTAATGAAATATATTAATACACAATGCTACATGGACACCATTTCCATTAGCATTTCACTGAATTCACAATAAACATTCCCTTATTTTAGTTTTATTTACTATAAGGGGAGGCCCGTAAACTAATCGGATACGCTAAGTGGATATCTACTTTGAAATCGGCTAATTCAAATCGACTAAATTATTTTAGATATCGACTTTTTCAGTTGTAGTTATGCCATGACTCAAAAGCCGTTTACTGGTTTAAGGGGTTTCATGACACATAGAGTTCACGTAGAAATTGTCTTGAAAATTTGACATTAGGTATTCTCAACGGTGCTGACCACGAATCTAAAATAAAAAAATGGGGTAACGGGCTTAGTTTTTGAGCTATATCCGTTTCAAAAATGGTGTTTTTTCCAAAAAATACTACATGGTTCTATGGGAAATGAGGAAAAATTCGACTTTAATGGAAGATTCCGCAAAATCTGCTCGTCAACTTTTCTTGTTTTTTCAATATGTGCTGCGCATTTATACATTCTTTCAAATAATGAAATAAAAAAATGGGGTCACCAACTTACTTTCTCTGATAATTGGCTTTAAATGTGAAAATTCCTGCAAATTTATGTGTAATGTTTAGAGCGTAAACACACATTAGATGCGCATGCAGCAAAAGATAATCTTCGCGCGTACGGGGCGTTGGAAATTAAGCGTTTCGTATAATGGTGACGCAGAGGCAGGCATGGAGGCAACGAGAATGTCGCGCAGTTTATGTCGTGATGGGAACATTCAGATCTCAGACATGCTTGGCGTTACTTGAAAAGTGAGTCCTTTTTGCCAACGAAAACCAGCGTACACGATTGCTTGATGATGTATGAAATGTTTTCGCAACTAGCCTATAGACCTACTATACTATATATCATGACCAGTGATGACTAGTAGGCCTAATTGGATAGCAGTAAGTTCAGACCCGAGTAGTCGGTGTGCACCGCACTCTTGTATAGGCCTACACGGCAACCGTGAGCATCATAATAATACGAACCGTGCCGATTCATATTGGTCATCAAACTCGCCCCTCAGAAATATGCTGTACAAATTACGCTTGATTTTTCAACTCACATAAAGGGGTCATTAAATGAGAAGGCCCATCGCAAAATTGGGTCAATCAGTGTTTGTTTGTTTGTTTGTATTGTAAAAACAGGTCACATCTATATCTTATAATCCAAATTTCGTTTGCAAAATGGGTCACTAAGAAGGTCGTTTTACAAACAGGATTTGATTCAGTTTATTAAGATATTAAGTAAAAGAGTAATTTCGATTGAATAAAGAGAACATACTGTCAACATAATTATGTCAACGTGGCCGTACTGGACAGTCATCCCCACAGTACCCGACCCGTGTTAATAAGTAAATGAAGTCTCTTCAAACTTTTGTTTAGCAAAAGATCATATTTTTCATGATTCACTATATTTAGGCCTATTAATAACAAAGAATGTATAAACTCCGCGACTCCATTGAACTCCATAGGCAGTTTAGAATCATATCAATATTATAGCTCACATACTCACTCATTTATCTACTTCGTCCATCCGCCATAGTCATGATAGTATTAAAAGAACCATGTATTTTGTAAACCATTAATCATGATTACTTAGATGTAAATTTGAATTTTCGCGCACGAATGATTTACGCATAAATGCGTGCGTTCTTGACATTTTAAACGCGACAGCTTGCGTCAAAAGTACGCTCGTCAAAATGCGCGTGTTTGCAAGCGCATACAGCGGAATACGCTAGCATTTTCAAGTTGGTGAAAAAAGGTGAAAACGGCTTGCGCGTACTCTATGTGTCATGAAACCCCTTAAGACCGTATCATATCGTCTAGGTTAAATTGAACAAGCTCCTACTATACTATACGTGATGATATAATTGGCCCTTCAAACGCCAGACGCACAAATTACCTCTATTGTTATCGAGTGGTTGTAAATCTATAACGCGTTGAGTGACACTATTGATAGAGTTCACCCTGAAACTAGTGGGTACCGGTCGATATTTGACTAATGCCTTCTTGTATAAAGTAATTAACTAAAATAAAGTCATTTATGTGAATTTTATTTGTCATAATCTTTTTGTACATTAAAAAGTACCCCAAAACAAGTCTAAATACGAAAATATCGCGTGTATACTTTGTGCATCATAAATATGTTAGATTTAACCCACACTTCATGAATCTAAACATCTAAAAGCACTCGTATCATGTGTAAAACGTACTATGGTCTACACTGATGAGGGGAAAACTCCCATACTTTAGGTAGGAAATGCCGTTAGGAAAATTAATATGATGTATCATTCGTCTCAAGCTTTATTTATTCAAGTCAGATCATTACACGTCTACACATAGAATTATTTTTAAATTGTAATTCTATGAATGTTATCCCTGAAGTGTTTCTGTTAGCTATTCAAATGTGAACTTATGTATAACTCTCCTGTTTTGTTTTGTTTTTATTTAATTTAAGCGCTCCCATATTCATGATATTGAGCATTTATTTTCACAACAACATAAAGCATTACCATGTTACAGTCAAACACCATAATTATCACAAATGCATACACGTCATTCTATAAGAACAAAAACCGTTTAAAAACTCCGAAATGTTTCATGACAAATCTCATCACAGGAGGCATAATATCAAACCAATTTTCTTCCCATTAGCAGATAGTATTTAATACATATTTATATTGTGGAAAACAAAAACAGAAATTGTATAAACATCATCGTCTTTGAGAAATTAGAAGTGAAAGTTCAAACCAGTACTTTTTTTTACTAAAACAATACTCATTTTCGGGAAGTTTAACAGCTTTAAACGCCTAGAAATAGAACTATTTAAAAAATGCAATACATGTATTATGGATGGCGTCCATGAAGTGTTAGTCATATTAATTTGACCTAATGTTACACTTCAGAGTTTGGTTAATGCTCGAATCTAACTTAAATTTAAAAAATCGTGACAAGAAATTCTAACACAATGTAGCGCGCTCAATACACATTACATTCTAATCTTAAAACACTTTCCACGCGGCTATATTCACTGTTAGCGGTTTTACAACTGCCGGTACAGAAGAAACCTTTCCTTACTTTCACGGTATATCTCATGGATAACTTAACAAATACTAGGCACGTTTGTATTATTTGAATGCATTTCACATGGTGATGTCCTATATTGACAATGAAATTCAATAATTTTGACATGTTTGAAACATTTTGTACAATTTTTGATTGTCGTCTGCAGATGCCTGCCGCGTGGAAAGTGTTAAACAAGCAAAGCATTTAAAAAGTCTGAAATAATGCATGATAAATCTCGCCACAGAAGGCGTAATATTCAACCAATTTTCTTCACATTTGGAGATAGTATTAAAAACATATTTACAATGTATTAAACCAAAACAAAAATTGAATAAACATCATCGTCTTTGAGCCCGGGTCATCTTGATATAACGCAAATGTCAGGAAAGAATTACTTTCATTCATCTCAACTCCGCGTGGATCAGTTTTTCGTGTCTGTCGCGATCCACTCTGCTTTGGAACACTTTTCTGCAGAATTCCTTATTGCACATGCTATCTCCTTCATAATCATATGAGACCGATAGGCCATGGTCAAGCTTTGTACCGCCGCGTGGAAAGTGTTAAGCGCTTTGGCATTTGATTAGGCGCTAAATAAATGCCTTGTATTTTTATTATTAACACTTTCCGCGCGGCTATACCATGTACAAAACTGTTTTTTAGATTTTCCCTCCAATTTTCGAAGACTTATCTCAAGAAATACTCGGCCAATTTGAAGGCATTTCTCATAGCGATTCCAAATATGGTGATAAAATTAATTGACATTTTTGAAACATTTTGTACAATTTTAGAATGCCCTCTGCAGATTATTTATTTGAAGATACACTTTCACAACAGCTGCACCCGTCTACCCAACGGTGCGTTCATACTATATACATAAGATTTAAAAGATGAAAGAATAAAGAGCTATTATAGTAATTACATATAGCATACAATAGACTCACTTTGAGATAGTATCTATATTTATTTGAGACGGCCATCTAAAGCGACATGGGAGTTATAAGACCTTAATTTAAAACGGTTGACCTAATACATAACAAATACTTTTCATGTTTGGACTTATTTTGAGGCATTTTTTAATGTATAATTCAGTTATGGTGACCAATATCCATAATGGTGATTAATAAATTAATTAGCTTGTACAACTAAGCGTTTCAGTCAATATGGTTGCACACCACTAAATACATCTCCCATAGGGTTACACGTGAAATGCACACTTTTAAAATGGATATTTCTCGACGTTATAAGAAACTGGTAACTTGAAATTTGGTTTCAACTTGAAGATGAAAGCCATGACTACTAACTCAACAACTCATATATGGGGGGTAACCGGCATAATTTTGAGCTAGAGCCTTTTCAAAAAGTACGAGTTGAGTTTTCCTGGTCACACGCAATTGTTGATTAAGATTATTGCGTCAGATACCGAAAATGACCTGAACACAAATGTCTCTGTTAAAATATTAAAAAATCATCATTGCATCAATTTTTTTGGACCTGAAGAACGCTGATGTGTCTGTCAAAATTCACACTATATTAATTTCGCCATAACTTGTAGTAAATACCCTAATTTTCAACTGTAATTTACAATAGGTCTCCTGTTTCGGCATAGAAACGGGCCGGTTTTGGACTTTTGCCTCAAAGGGGGTAGGGCCAGACGTTATTTAGTGGTGTGAAACCTGAAGGTTGCACACCACTAAATACATCTCCCATAGGGTTACACGTGAAATGCACACTTTTAAAATGGATATTTCTCGACGTTATAAGAAACTGGTAACTTGAAATTTGGTTTCAACTTGAAGATGAAAGCCATGACTACTAACTCAACAACTCATATATGGGGGGTAACCGGCATAATTTTGAGCTAGAGCCTTTTCAAAAAGTACGAGTTGAGTTTTCCTGGTCACACGCAATTGTTGATTAAGATTATTGCGTCAGATACCGAAAATGACCTGAACACAAATGTCTCTGTTAAAATATTAAAAAATCATCATTGCATCATTTTTTTTGGACCTGAAGAACGCTGATGTGTCTGTCAAAATTCACACTATATTAATTTCGCCATAACTTGTAGTAAATACCCTAATTTTCAACTGTAATTTACAATAGGTCTCCTGTTTCGGCATAGAAACGGGCCGGTTTTGGACTTTTGCCTCAAAGGGGGTAGGGCCAGACGTTATTTAGTGGTGTGAAACCATATAGTGATCAGTAAACACCAATTATGATCGCCCCTTCAATCAATAATGCGGATAAACTTCGAGACGATTTAATACCGCCATCGTCACGCGCTGAGTACCCTCCTATTGTAGTCTTATAAGTAGCACTTGATAATCAATATTTGACTTGAAAGGAAACTGTTTGAGAAGGAAGACGATTTGCTAGTCAGTCGAAATCTTGAATCAGAAGCATTTTAAAAGTGGACTTCAAAATCGACTTTGTATCTCTTCCCTGTCGCATAAGCCATGTCGATATGTGAATCAGATATCTACTTAGCATATCCGATTAGTTTACGGGTCTCCCCTAAATAAAACAAATAATTGTAAATCATTTAAGTTCTCTATCCTTTGCTATTCTTTTTCATGTTAAATGAATAATAAATAAAATACTCCAGCATGATTTTAATATAAATATTTTCCTGCAACACAAAAAGTGCAACATCAATAAATAATCTACTCCAATATCAATACACAATGTTCCATGAAGATACTAAGCCATAGGGTTTATTTTGTTTTGCTTTGCAGGTTCTTGACATTAATTCAGAAGACAGTTCTATCGTCCTGGAATTTATGGAGATGAAGACAAGGAACCCATCATTTTCAAAAACTAGTACCTTTCCAAAGAAATCCATCATGGCAATTAAATTATTTTTTTGCAAACTGACTTTTTAAGTGATCAAACTTTTCAATCATCTTTATCAATAATAGAGGATGATTCAATCAGAAACAAGCAAAGAGACTAAGATCACAAAGGGTACTTTAAGAACAACACTGCATGAAGTTTGTTTCAGTGGACATCTTAAGTTTCTTTGATCAATGGTGTATTGTTATTGTGTAATTGTAAGAAATGGTGTATGTGTATCATAGGTAATTATGTTTTATGCTTCATGGCAGGTTATCTTTTTGTGTAATTTGTAGTTTTACAATCCATGTTATTAATTTTATCGTGTGCTTATAACATAAAAAGTTAACATCATCGTACATCCTCTCTATTGATCTGAAAAAGATGCACCTGCTCAAGCTGTTCCAAATATTTTAAGGCACGGTGTCCATGTAGCATCGTAATACTTAAGTACACAGAAAAGGTAAATTTTACATGAACAGTGTTTAGATAAATTTCAAGCAATTCACTCTGTGTATCTACTTGATATGATGAACAAGTAGACAAACCATTCACACTCAAATAATTGTAACAGTATGAATAGTCTTATTATTAACAATGTTACAAGACGCGGTGTCCATGTAGCATCGGTAGTGCATTTTATAACATTATACAGGTAAATAATACTTCATATACTTACTTTATGACTATAATGTAATCAATGTGTATGGTTTATAGAGTACTTTACATCAAACAAATATTGATATGTACTTTATTTAAATTCATTATACAAATTGCAAAATAAAGAGTCACTTTTCAATGAGTTTTTACATAAAACAGTTAATCTACGACGTCTTGTTCGTTAAGTTATGTTCAACCTAGACAAATCTGGTTTCTTTTCATGTATTTGTGGTTCCAAGTAGTTAATTGAGGTATAGAAACTTGGCCCACATCTTAAGCTATTTTATTAGAAAATGATATGGAAATGAGAAATGGTGTCCATGTAGCATCAGGATTTTTGGAAATGTCATCCAACTGTTGAACATGTGCGGTTATTTTACACCAAATGTTACATTAAAATAAAAAGTTCTACATTGGACTTTGTAAATGTAGAACCTAAAAAAGAAGAAATAGTTGGAAAATATCCATTTTGAAAATTTCACTTGGATGTCACATAATATGCCCCAACTTCATGGAATGAGCCCAAAGCATACACCATTTCATTTGAACTTGAAGATTTAAAAGATACACGCGTACACATTGCACTCAAATGTTGGATTGCTGTAGCTAACCATGTAGTCATACCATGCCTTGGTCAGTTAATCTTCACCATAATCTACAAATCACGCTAATATATGTAAGTCCATTTTCAGGTAAATATTATTAACGGATGGATCCATACACAACCATCTTTAAAATAATATGTCCTCTTATGAAATTAATCCCCACGATGCCGCCGCAGTGAAGGGACTACTTTTTAGCCAAATTTCGTTATTACATAAAACGTTGACAGAGTCATATAGTGGTGTGCCCCTTCGTTTATCTGATTCAATGCGCATGTACGCAAGTGAATACATTATCTTTTCGAAGCAACAATACCCGCCGAAATAGCTCAGTTGGGAGAGCGTTAGACTGAAGATCTAAAGGTCCCTGGTTCAAATCCGGAGAGTTTACTTGAACTCTGAACTGTCCCGGGTTTCGGCATTCTTTTTTATAAACCTTTATACTAATAATCACATATTGATTTCTTCGGCGGTATTACATGAAGATTGATCAGTAAAAACAAAACAACGTAAAACATCTTCTTCTTTTTTCGTTCATCGTAAAGAAAACACTCCAAGTTTTGTATAAAAACTTACATAACCTTATGTCATAGAAAAATGAGTATGGTCAATTTGTGTATATTCAGACAGGCATTGTCAATGGAGTTGAATACATTATCGGATCATGACCGAATCAATGTCGCACACATTAAGGCAAAAGATCGATAAATATCAAAAGAATAAAGGGGGCTTACAGTGATTATTTCTCGATCTCCCGTGTGGTCTAGTGGTTAGGATTCGTGGTTTTCACCCACGCTGCCCGGGTTCGATTCCCGGCACGGGAAGTGTAACATTTTCGAGTTCAATTTTGCATTTCACGAATGAGGTATAATGTTATTTTCTTTTATCATCTACTACCTGCCATGCTTTTACGTGTCCTTTTCCAAGGCAAATAATGTATTCTCTCCATATTAATAGATTGAAAACTTGAAGTGACAAACAAGTAGTAAAGTATAGGAGGCAATAGCCACGCAAAGGCAATGTTGATAATATTCAGGAACTATTTATTTAACCGTAAAGATTATTTGAAATTGCACGTGATTCATAATATACTGTCTAATTATTATAATGATTTGTTACAAATTCCATGTTATCCGATTGCAATCAGCATGATCAGTCATATCCCGAAACAACACGGTACATTACTCCAAATTACACAATACAATAATTACAATTTATGTTGATAACACGGCATCAACTATTTTGTAGGACTCACATCACATTGACATACTTTTCGTCAACCTTGCCATATGCACATACTTAATTTTGAACATGGGATGGATACTACCAAAACTATGTAGCATGTTGGCGTACTATGACCATTATAGATTAGCATTATGATAATGTTCTACATTAGAATAGCCATTAAATCTTGCTATCTACTGAAGACAGCTAATAACATTCCTAAGAGGGCATGTTGCGGGGAAAATGGTATGGAGTGTTTCATTCTCAACTTGCATTTGACTAGAACGGCTATCTGATTTTTGATTTTGTATTGGATCATTCCGATTCCGATAGTCTCGTCGCGGACGACACAGTCGACTTGCCCAAAGGCTCATTCCATGAAGTTGGGGCATTTGTTAAAATAGCAGAATTTGGTACTTTAGGCAGCTTATAAACTGTTTTACTCTATGTGTATATCAAATTTGTTTAGTGTCCAAAAACAGTACTAGGTTATAGTATTGAGCCATGAAAAAAAAAAAAAAATGACCCTTCCTTGAAGAAGAAAAAAATAAAAAATTAGGTGGTGTCCAAGACCATTTTTGCTAAAAAACGTGACATGGAAAACACAACAATTAATATGAGTTTTATGTAAGCAAAACTATCATAGAATTGCTTGGAAATCGATTTGATTAATAAAAGATACATGTATTCATAGTTTACTGACCAAAACACCTCGTCACGCTGGACTGATTTTTCACCCAAGCAACATGAAAATTGCCTTTCCGATGCTACGCACGGTGTCCACAAAATATACACGTGTAGCATCGGGAGTTTTCATTGCTGAATGGGGGTAGTTCTCTATCATACATTTTTAAATTATTTTCCAAAATTAAGAGCATTTATCAATTGAAAACTATTGCAAATGAGAATAAATTTCATGAAGACCATTCCATATATTCATGAAAAAGTATACCGTGCCGTGTGCATGGTGTCCTAACCATAAAATGTAGCATCGTGATAAACATCCTATGCAATTTGTGGGAATCCCCCCTGGAGATAAATAAAACATTCCATATTTCTTTTTGTAAGGATAGAGGTCAATAGCTATCAGGTTTGTTTGGAATTTGCCACACTTGGGCTAGTTTTATCAAGGTTTCAGTCGCTGGTGTCCCGTTGTAGCATCGGGACTTTTATGTAGCATCAAAATGTAAACATTGGATAGTTTTGTGAATGGTAAGTGCGATTGTAATTATTTCTTAATGTTGCTTGTATGTCTGTATTTATTAATGCATTTTTATTGAAAGGGAAACACTGAATCAGAATTTCTTTTCATGTTATGATATTAATTTTGAGTCACGGACGCCATAATAATTTGGCGTCCATGTAGCATCGGGCATAGCATGGGCAATATTTTGCATTGGGTATCGTTATAGTTCGTTGAAATTGTATTTTTTTTGTAGAATCACATCATTAATAAACTTTGAAGTTAATAATGAATTAGTTTTTGCTCTTTTAATGCTAATAATATAGCTTACCAATACGATGCTACATGGACACCATGTCCATGTAGCATTTAATCAAATTTGCCTAATTAGACTAAAACAATTACCCCATTCGAAATTATCCATCACCCAAAACATTCAAAACATTGCCTACATTTTACTACACTTTACAGAAAAAAGGCATATTATGAGAGATGTATATCTAATGAAATATATTAATACACAATGCTACATGGACACCATTTCCATTAGCATTTCACTGAATTCACAATAAACATTCCCTTATTTTAGTTTTATTTACTATAAATAAAACAAATAATTGTAAATCATTTAAGTTCTCTATCCTTTGCTATTCTTTTTCATGTTAAATGAATAATAAATAAAATACTCCAGCATGATTTTAATATAAATATTTTCCTGCAACACAAAAAGTGCAACATCAATAAATAATCTACTCCAATATCAATACACAATGTTCCATGAAGATACTAAGCCATAGGGTTTATTTTGTTTTGCTTTGCAGGTTCTTGACATTAATTCAGAAGACAGTTCTATCGTCCTGGAATTTATGGAGATGAAGACAAGGAACCCATCATTTTCAAAAACTAGTACCTTTCCAAAGAAATCCATCATGGCAATTAAATTATTTTTTTGCAAACTGACTTTTTAAGTGATCAAACTTTTCAATCATCTTTATCAATAATAGAGGATGATTCAATCAGAAACAAGCAAAGAGACTAAGATCACAAAGGGTACTTTAAGAACAACACTGCATGAAGTTTGTTTCAGTGGACATCTTAAGTTTCTTTGATCAATGGTGTATTGTTATTGTGTAATTGTAAGAAATGGTGTATGTGTATCATAGGTAATTATGTTTTATGCTTCATGGCAGGTTATCTTTTTGTGTAATTTGTAGTTTTACAATCCATGTTATTAATTTTATCGTGTGCTTATAACATAAAAAGTTAACATCATCGTACATCCTCTCTATTGATCTGAAAAAGATGCACCTGCTCAAGCTGTTCCAAATATTTTAGGGCACGGTGTCCATGTAGCATCGTAATACTTAAGTACACAGAAAAGGTAAATTTTACATGAACAGTGTTTAGATAAATTTCAAGCAATTCACTCTGTGTATCTACTTGATATGATGAACAAGTAGACAAACCATTCACACTCAAATAATTGTAACAGTATGAATAGTCTTATTATTAACAATGTTACAAGACGCGGTGTCCATGTAGCATCGGTAGTGCATTTTATAACATTATACAGGTAAATAATACTTCATATACTTACTTTATGACTATAATGTAATCAATGTGTATGGTTTATAGAGTACTTTACATCAAACAAATATTGATATGTACTTTATTTAAATTCATTATACAAATTGCAAAATAAAGAGTCACTTTTCAATGAGTTTTTACATAAAACAGTTAATCTACGACGTCTTGTTCGTTAAGTTATGTTCAACCTAGACAAATCTGGTTTCTTTTCATGTATTTGTGGTTCCAAGTAGTTAATTGAGGTATAGAAACTTGGCCCACATCTTAAGCTATTTTATTAGAAAATGATATGGAAATGAGAAATGGTGTCCATGTAGCATCAGGATTTTTGGAAATGTCATCCAACTGTTGAACATGTGCGGTTATTTTACACCAAATGTTACATTAAAATAAAAAGTTCTACATTGGACTTTGTAAATGTAGAACCTAAAAAAGAAGAAATAGTTGGAAAATATCCATTTTGAAAATTTCACTTGGATGTCACATAATATGCCCCAACTTCATGGAATGAGCCCAAAGCATACACCATTTCATTTGAACTTGAAGATTTAAAAGATACACGCGTACACATTGCACTCAAATGTTGGATTGCTGTAGCTAACCATGTAGTCATACCATGCCTTGGTCAGTTAATCTTCACCATAATCTACAAATCACGCTAATATATGTAAGTCCATTTTCAGGTAAATATTATTAACGGATGGATCCATACACAACCATCTTTAAAATAATATGTCCTCTTATGAAATTAATCCCCACGATGCCGCCGCAGTGAAGGGACTACTTTTAAGCCAAATTTCGTTATTACATAAAACGTTGACAGAGTCATATAGTGGTGTGCCCCTTCGTTTATCTGATTCAATGCGCATGTACGCAAGTGAATACATTATCTTTTCGAAGCAACAATACCCGCCGAAATAGCTCAGTTGGGAGAGCGTTAGACTGAAGATCTAAAGGTCCCTGGTTCAAATCCGGAGAGTTTACTTGAACTCTGAACTGTCCCGGGTTTCGGCATTCTTTTTTATAAACCTTTATACTAATAATCACATATTGATTTCTTCGGCGGTATTACATGAAGATTGATCAGTAAAAACAAAACAAAGTAAAACATCTTCTTCTTTTTTCGTTCATCGTAAAGAAAACACTCCAAGTTTTGTATAAAAACTTACATAACCTTATGTCATAGAAAAATGAGTATGGTCAATTTGTGTATATTCAGACAGGCATTGTCAATGCAGTTGAATACATTATCGGATCATGACCGAATTAATGTCGCACACATTAAAGCAAAAGATCGATAAATATCAAAAGAATAAAGGGGGCTTACAGTGATTATTTCTCGATCTCCCGTGTGGTCTAGTGGTTAGGATTCGTGGTTTTCACCCACGCTGCCCGGGTTCGATTCCCGGCACGGGAAGTGTAACATTTTCGAGTTCAATTTGCATTTCACGAATGAGGTATAATGTTATTTTCTTTTATCATCTACTACCTGCCATGCTTTTACGTGTCCTTTTCCAAGGCAAATAATGTATTCTCTCCATATTAATAGATTGAAAACTTGAAGTGACAAACAAGTAGTAAAGTATAGGAGGCAATAGCCACGCAAAGGCAATGTTGATAATATTCAGGAACTATTTATTTAACCGTAAAGATTATTTGAAATTGCACGTGATTCATAATATACTGTCTAATTATTATAATGATTTGTTACAAATTCCATGTTATCCGATTGCAATCAGCATGATCAGTCATATCCCGAAACAACACGGTACATTACTCCAAATTACACAATACAATAATTACAATTTATGTTGATAACACGGCATCAACTATTTTGTAGGACTCACATCACATTGACATACTTTTCGTCAACCTTGCCATATGCACATACTTAATTTTGAACATGGGATGGATACTACCAAAACTATGTAGCATGTTGGCGTACTATGACCATTATAGATTAGCATTATGATAATGTTCTACATTAGAATAGCCATTAAATCTTGCTATCTACTGAAGACAGCTAATAACATTCCTAAGAGGGCATGTTGCGGGGTAAATGGTATGGAGTGTTTCATTCTCAACTTGCATTTGACTAGAACGGCTATCTGATTTTTGATTTTGTATTGGATCATTCCGATTCCGATAGTCTCGTCGCGGACGACACAGTCGACTTGCCCAAAGCATACACCATTTCATTTGAACTTGAAGATTTAAAAGATACACGCGTACACATTGCACTCAAATGTTGGATTGCAGTAGCTAACCATGTAGTCATACCATGCCTTGGTCAGTTAATCTTCACCATAATCTACAAATCACGCTAATATATGTAAGTCCATTTTCAGGTAAATATTATTAACGGATGGATCCATACACAACCATCTTTAAAATAATATGTCCTCTTATTAAATTAATCCCCACGATGCCGCCGCAGTGAAGGGACTACTTTTTAGCCAAATTTCGTTATTACATAAAACGTTGACAGAGTCATATAGTGGTGTGCCCCTTCGTTTATCTGATTCAATGCGCATGTACGCAAGTGAATACATTATCTTTTCGAAGCAACAATACCCGCCGAAATAGCTCAGTTGGGAGAGAGTGAGACTGAAGATCTAAAGCTCCCTGGTTCAAATCCGGAGAGTTCACTTGAACTCTGAACTGTCCCGGGTTTCGGCATTCTTTTTTATAAACCTTTATACTAATAATCACATATTGATTTCTTCGGCGGTATTACATGAAGATTGATCAGTAAAAACAAAACAAAGTAAAACATCTTCTTCTTTTTTCGTTCATCGTAAAGAAAACACTCCAAGTTTTGTATAAAAACTTACATAACCTTATGTCATAGAAAAATGAGTATGGTCAATTTGTGTATATTCAGACAGGCATTGTCAATGGAGTTGAATACATTATCGGATCATGACCGAATTAATGTCGCACACATTAAAGCAAAAGTTCGATAAATATCAAAAGAATAAAGGGGGCTTACAGTGATTATTTCTCGATCTCCCGTGTGGTCTAGTGGTTAGGATTCGTGGTTTTCACCCACGCGGCCCGGGTTCGATTCCCGGCGCGGGAAGTGTAACATTTTCGAGTTCAATTTTGCATTTCACGAATGAGGTATAATGTTATTTCCTTTTATCATCTACTACCTGCCATGCTTTTACGTGTCCTTTTCCAAGGCAAATAATGTATTCTCTCCATATTAATAGATTGAAAACTTGAAGTGACAAACAAGTAGTAAAGTATAGTAGGCAATAGCCACGCAAAGGCAATGTTGATAATATTCAGGAACTATTTATTTAACCGTAAAGATTATTTGAAATTGCACGTGATTCATAATATACTGTCTAATTATTATAATGATTTGTTACAAATTCCATGTTATCCGATTGCAATCAGCATGATCAGTCATATCCCGAAACAACACGGTACATTACTCCAAATTACACAATACAATAATTACAATTTATGTTGATAACACGGCATCAACTATTTTGTAGGACTCACATCACATTGACATACTTTTCGTCAACCTTGCCATATGCACATACTTAATTTTGAACATGGGATGGATACTACCAAAACTATGTAGCATGTTGGCGTACTATGACCATTATAGATTAGCATTATGATAATGTTCTACATTAGAATAGCCATTAAATCTTGCTATCTACTGAAGACAGCTAATAACATTCCTAAGAGGGCATGTTGCGGGGTAAATGGTATGGAGTGTTCCATTCTCAACTTGCATTTGACTAGAACGGCTATCTGATTTTTGATTTTGTATTGGATCATTCCGATTCCGATAGTCTCGTCGCGGACGACACAGTCGACTTGCCCAAAGCATACACCATTTCATTTGAACTTGAAGATTTAAAAGATACACGCGTACACATTGCACTCAAATGTTGGATTGCAGTAGCTAACCATGTAGTCATACCATGCCTTGGTCAGTTAATCTTCACCATAATCTACAAATCACGCTAATATATGTAAGTCCATTTTCAGGTAAATATTATTAACGGATGGATCCATACACAACCATCTTTAAAATAATATGTCCTCTTATGAAATTAATCCCCACGATGCCGCCGCAGTGAAGGGACTACTTTTTAGCCAAATTTCGTTATTACATAAAACGTTGACAGAGTCATATAGTGGTGTGCCCCTTCGTTTATCTGATTCAATGCGCATGTACGCAAGTGAATACATTATCTTTTCGAAGCAACAATACCCGCCGAAATAGCTCAGTTGGGAGAGAGTGAGACTGAAGATCTAAAGCTCCCTGGTTCAAATCCGGAGAGTTCACTTGAACTCTGAACTGTCCCGGGTTTCGGCATTCTTTTTTATAAACCTTTATACTAATAATCACATATTGATTTCTTCGGCGGTATTACATGAAGATTGATCAGTAAAAACAAAACAAAGTAAAACATCTTCTTCTTTTTTCGTTCATCGTAAAGAAAACACTCCAAGTTTTGTATAAAAACTTACATAACTTTATGTCATAGAAAAATGAGTATGGTCAATTTGTGTATATTCAGACAGGCATTGTCAATGGAGTTGAATACATTATCGGATCATGACCGAATTAATGTCGCACACATTAAAGCAAAAGATCGATAAATATCAAAAGAATAAAGGGGGCTTACAGTGATTATTTCTCGATCTCCCGTGTGGTCTAGTGGTTAGGATTCGTGGTTTTCACCCACGCGGCCCGGGTTCGATTCCCGGCACGGGAAGTGTAACATTTTCGAGTTCAATTTTGCATTTCACGAATGAGGTATAATGTTATTTCCTTTCATCATCTACTACCTGCCATGCTTTTACGTGTCCTTTTCCAAGGCAAATAATGTATTCTCTCCATATTAATAGATTGAAAACTTGAAGTGACAAACAAGTAGTAAAGTATAGTAGGCAATAGCCACGCAAAGGCAATGTTGATAATATTCAGGAACTATTTATTTAACCGTAAAGATTATTTGAAATTGCACGTGATTCATAATATACTGTCTAATTATTATAATGATTTGTTACAAATTCCATGTTATCCGATTGCAATCAGCATGATCAGTCATATCCCGAAACAACACGGTACATTACTCCAAATTACACAATACAATAATTACAATTTATGTTGATAACACGGCATCAACTATTTTGTAGGACTCACATCACATTGACATACTTTTCGTCAACCTTGCCATATGCACATACTTAATTTTGAACATGGGATGGATACTACCAAAACTATGTAGCATGTTGGCGTACTATGACCATTATAGATTAGCATTATGATAATGTTCTACATTAGAATAGCCATTAAATCTTGCTATCTACTGAAGACAGCTAATAACATTCCTAAGAGGGCATGTTGCGGGGAAAATGGTATGGAGTGTTTCATTCTCAACTTGCATTTGACTAGAACGGCTATCTGATTTTTGATTTTGTATTGGATCATTCCGATTCCGATAGTCTCGTCGCGGACGACACAGTCGACTTGCCCAAAGCATACACCATTTCATTTGAACTTGAAGATTTAAAAGATACACGCGTACACACTGCACTCAAATGTTGGATTGCAGTAGCTAACCATGTAGTCATACCATGCCTTGGTCAGTTAATCTTCACCATAATCTACAAATCACGCTAATATATGTAAGTCCATTTTCAGGTAAATATTATTAACGGATGGATCCATACACAACCATCTTTAAAATAATATGTCCTCTTATGAAATTAATCCCCACGATGCCGCCGCAGTGAAGGGACTACTTTTTAGCCAAATTTCGTTATTACATAAAACGTTGACAGAGTCATATAGTGGTGTGCCCCTTCGTTTATCTGATTCAATGCGCATGTACGCAAGTGAATACATTATCTTTTCGAAGCAACAATACCCGCCGAAATAGCTCAGTTGGGAGAGCGTTAGACTGAAGATCTAAAGGTCCCTGGTTCAAATCCGGAGAGTTCACTTGAACTCTGAACTGTCCCGGGTTTCGGCATTCTTTTTTATAAACCTTTATACTAATAATCACATATTGATTTCTTCTGCGGTATTACATGAAGATTGATCAGTAAAAACAAAACAAAGTAAAACATCTTCTTCTTTTTTCGTTCATCGTAAAGAAAACACTCCAAGTTTTGTATAAAAACTTACATAACCTTATGTCATAGAAAAATGAGTATGGTCAATTTGTGTATATTCAGACAGGCATTGTCAATGGAGTTGAATACATTATCGGATCATGACCGAATTAATGTCGCACACATTAAAGCAAAAGATCGATAAATATCAAAAGAATAAAGGGGGCTTACAGTGATTATTTCTCGATCTCCCGTGTGGTCTAGTGGTTAGGATTCGTGGTTTTCACCCACGCGGCCCGGGTTCGATTCCCGGCACGGGAAGTGTAACATTTTCGAGTTCAATTTTGCATTTCACGAATGAGGTATAATGTTATTTCCTTTTATCATCTACTACCTGCCATGCTTTTACGTGTCCTTTTCCAAGGCAAATAATGTATTCTCTCCATATTAATAGATTGAAAACTTGAAGTGACAAACAAGTAGTAAAGTATAGTAGGCAATAGCCACGCAAAGGCAATGTTGATAATATTCAGGAACTATTTATTTAACCGTAAAGATTATTTGAAATTGCACGTGATTCATAATATACTGTCTAATTATTATAATGATTTGTTACAAATTCCATGTTATCCGATTGCAATCAGCATGATCAGTCATATCCCGAAACAACACGGTACATTACTCCAAATTACACAATACAATAATTACAATTTATGTTGATAACACGGCATCAACTATTTTGTAGGACTCACATCACATTGACATACTTTTCGTGAACCTTGCCATATGCACATACTTAATTTTGAACATGGGATGGATACTACCAAAACTATGTAGCATGTTGGCGTACTATGACCATTATAGATTAGCATTATAATAATGTTCTACATTAGAATAGCCATTAAATCTTGCTATCTACTGAAGACAGCTAATAACATTCCTAAGAGGGCATGTTGCGGGGAAAATGGTATGGAGTGTTTCATTCTCAACTTGCATTTGACTAGAACGGCTATCTGATTTTTGATTTTGTATTGGATCATTCCGATTCCGATAGTCTCGTCGCGGACGACACAGTCGACTTGCCCAAAGCATACACCATTTCATTTGAACTTGAAGATTTAAAAGATACACGCGTACACATTGCACTCAAATGTTGGATTGCAGTAGCTAACCATGTAGTCATACCATGCCTTGGTCAGTTAATCTTCACCATAATCTACAAATCACGCTAATATATCTAAGTCCATTTTCAGGTAAATATTATTAACGGATGGATCCATACACAACCATCTTTAAAATAATATGTCCTTTTATGAAATTAATCCCCACGATGCCGCCGCAGTGAAGGGACTACTTTTTAGCCAAATTTCGTTATTACATAAAACGTTGACAGAGTCATATAGTGGTGTGCCCCTTCGTTTATCTGATTCAATGCGCATGTACGCAAGTGAATACATTATCTTTTCGAAGCAACAATACCCGCCGAAATAGCTCAGTTGGGAGAGCGTTAGACTGAAGATCTAAAGGTCCCTGGTTCAAATCCGGAGAGTTCACTTGAACTCTGAACTGTCCCGGGTTTCGGCATTCTTTTTTATAAACCTTTATACTAATAATCACATATTGATTTCTTCGGCGGTATTACATGAAGATTGATCAGTAAAAACAAAACAAAGTAAAACATCTTCTTCTTTTTTCGTTCATCGTAAAGAAAACACTCCAAGTTTTGTATAAAAACTTACATAACCTTATGTCATAGAAAAATGAGTATGGTCAATTTGTGTATATTCAGACAGGCATTGTCAATGGAGTTGAATACATTATCGGATCATGACCGAATTAATGTCGCACACATTAAAGCAAAAGTTCGATAAATATCAAAAGAATAAAGGGGGCTTACAGTGATTATTTCTCGATCTCCCGTGTGGTCTAGTGGTTAGGATTCGTGGTTTTCACCCACGCGGCCCGGGTTCGATTCCCGGCGCGGGAAGTGTAACATTTTCGAGTTCAATTTTGCATTTCACGAATGAGGTATAATGTTATTTCCTTTTATCATCTACTACCTGCCATGCTTTTACGTGTCCTTTTCCAAGGCAAATAATGTATTCTCTCCATATTAATAGATTGAAAACTTGAAGTGACAAACAAGTAGTAAAGTATAGTAGGCAATAGCCACGCAAAGGCAATGTTGATAATATTCAGGAACTATTTATTTAACCGTAAAGATTATTTGAAATTGCACGTGATTCATAATATACTGTCTAATTATTATAATGATTTGTTACAAATTCCATGTTATCCGATTGCAATCAGCATGATCAGTCATATCCCGAAACAACACGGTACATTACTCCAAATTACACAATACAATAATTACAATTTATGTTGATAACACGGCATCAACTATTTTGTAGGACTCACATCACATTGACATACTTTTCGTCAACCTTGCCATATGCACATACTTAATTTTGAACATGGGATGGATACTACCAAAACTATGTAGCATGTTGGCGTACTATGACCATTATAGATTAGCATTATGATAATGTTCTACATTAGAATAGCCATTAAATCTTGCTATCTACTGAAGACAGCTAATAACATTCCTAAGAGGGCATGTTGCGGGGTAAATGGTATGGAGTGTTCCATTCTCAACTTGCATTTGACTAGAACGGCTATCTGATTTTTGATTTTGTATTGGATCATTCCGATTCCGATAGTCTCGTCGCGGACGACACAGTCGACTTGCCCAAAGCATACACCATTTCATTTGAACTTGAAGATTTAAAAGATACACGCGTACACATTGCACTCAAATGTTGGATTGCAGTAGCTAACCATGTAGTCATACCATGCCTTGGTCAGTTAATCTTCACCATAATCTACAAATCACGCTAATATATGTAAGTCCATTTTCAGGTAAATATTATTAACGGATGGATCCATACACAACCATCTTTAAAATAATATGTCCTCTTATGAAATTAATCCCCACGATGCCGCCGCAGTGAAGGGACTACTTTTTAGCCAAATTTCGTTATTACATAAAACGTTGACAGAGTCATATAGTGGTGTGCCCCTTCGTTTATCTGATTCAATGCGCATGTACGCAAGTGAATACATTATCTTTTCGAAGCAACAATACCCGCCGAAATAGCTCAGTTGGGAGAGAGTGAGACTGAAGATCTAAAGCTCCCTGGTTCAAATCCGGAGAGTTCACTTGAACTCTGAACTGTCCCGGGTTTCGGCATTCTTTTTTATAAACCTTTATACTAATAATCACATATTGATTTCTTCGGCGGTATTACATGAAGATTGATCAGTAAAAACAAAACAAAGTAAAACATCTTCTTCTTTTTTCGTTCATCGTAAAGAAAACACTCCAAGTTTTGTATAAAAACTTACATAACTTTATGTCATAGAAAAATGAGTATGGTCAATTTGTGTATATTCAGACAGGCATTGTCAATGGAGTTGAATACATTATCGGATCATGACCGAATTAATGTCGCACACATTAAAGCAAAAGATCGATAAATATCAAAAGAATAAAGGGGGCTTACAGTGATTATTTCTCGATCTCCCGTGTGGTCTAGTGGTTAGGATTCGTGGTTTTCACCCACGCGGCCCGGGTTCGATTCCCGGCACGGGAAGTGTAACATTTTCGAGTTCAATTTTGCATTTCACGAATGAGGTATAATGTTATTTCCTTTCATCATCTACTACCTGCCATGCTTTTACGTGTCCTTTTCCAAGGCAAATAATGTATTCTCTCCATATTAATAGATTGAAAACTTGAAGTGACAAACAAGTAGTAAAGTATAGTAGGCAATAGCCACGCAAAGGCAATGTTGATAATATTCAGGAACTATTTATTTAACCGTAAAGATTATTTGAAATTGCACGTGATTCATAATATACTGTCTAATTATTATAATGATTTGTTACAAATTCCATGTTATCCGATTGCAATCAGCATGATCAGTCATATCCCGAAACAACACGGTACATTACTCCAAATTACACAATACAATAATTACAATTTATGTTGATAACACGGCATCAACTATTTTGTAGGACTCACATCACATTGACATACTTTTCGTGAACCTTGCCATATGCACATACTTAATTTTGAACATGGGATGGATACTACCAAAACTATGTAGCATGTTGGCGTACTATGACCATTATAGATTAGCATTATAATAATGTTCTACATTAGAATAGCCATTAAATCTTGCTATCTACTGAAGACAGCTAATAACATTCCTAAGAGGGCATGTTGCGGGGAAAATGGTATGGAGTGTTTCATTCTCAACTTGCATTTGACTAGAACGGCTATCTGATTTTTGATTTTGTATTGGATCATTCCGATTCCGATAGTCTCGTCGCGGACGACACAGTCGACTTGCCCAAAGCATACACCATTTCATTTGAACTTGAAGATTTAAAAGATACACGCGTACACATTGCACTCAAATGTTGGATTGCAGTAGCTAA
Source organism: Ophiura sarsii (assembly GCA_035610835.1). Taxonomy (NCBI): domain Eukaryota; kingdom Metazoa; phylum Echinodermata; class Ophiuroidea; order Amphilepidida; family Ophiuridae; genus Ophiura; species Ophiura sarsii. The sequence continues at coordinate 13,576 of JAYJML010000237.1, read as the reverse complement.
CCATGTAGTCATACCATGCCTTGGTCAGTTAATCTTCACCATAATCTACAAATCACGCTAATATATCTAAGTCCATTTTCAGGTAAATATTATTAACGGATGGATCCATACACAACCATCTTTAAAATAATATGTCCTTTTATGAAATTAATCCCCACGATGCCGCCGCAGTGAAGGGACTACTTTTTAGCCAAATTTCGTTATTACATAAAACGTTGACAGAGTCATATAGTGGTGTGCCCCTTCGTTTATCTGATTCAATGCGCATGTACGCAAGTGAATACATTATCTTTTCGAAGCAACAATACCCGCCGAAATAGCTCAGTTGGGAGAGCGTTAGACTGAAGATCTAAAGGTCCCTGGTTCAAATCCGGAGAGTTCACTTGAACTCTGAACTGTCCCGGGTTTCGGCATTCTTTTTTATAAACCTTTATACTAATAATCACATATTGATTTCTTCGGCGGTATTACATGAAGATTGATCAGTAAAAACAAAACAAAGTAAAACATCTTCTTCTTTTTTCGTTCATCGTAAAGAAAACACTCCAAGTTTTGTATAAAAACTTACATAACCTTATGTCATAGAAAAATGAGTATGGTCAATTTGTGTATATTCAGACAGGCATTGTCAATGGAGTTGAATACATTATCGGATCATGACCGAATTAATGTCGCACACATTAAAGCAAAAGATCGATAAATATCAAAAGAATAAAGGGGGCTTACAGTGATTATTTCTCGATCTCCCTTGTGGTCTAGTGGTTAGGATTCGTGGTTTTCACCCACGCGGCCCGGGTTCGATTCCCGGCACGGGAAGTGTAACATTTTCGAGTTCAATTTTGCATTTCACGAATGAGGTATAATGTTATTTTCTTTTATCATCTACTACCTGCCATGCTTTTACGTGTCCTTTTCCAAGGCAAATAATGTATTCTCTCCATATTAATAGATTGAAAACTTGAAGTGAAAAACAAGTAGTAAAGTATAGGAGGCAATAGCCACGCAAAGGCAATGTTGATAATATTCAGGAACTATTTATTTAACCGTAAAGATTATTTGAAATTGCACGTGATTCATAATATACTGTCTAATTATTATAATGATTTGTTACAAATTCCATGTTATCCGATTGCAATCAGCATGATCAGTCATATCCCGAAACAACACGGTACATTACTCCAAATTACACAATACAATAATTACAATTTATGTTGATAACACGGCATCAACTATTTTGTAGGACTCACATCACATTGACATACTTTTCGTCAACCTTGCCATATGCACATACTTAATTTTGAACATGGGATGGATACTACCAAAACTATGTAGCATGTTGGCGTACTATGACCATTATAGATTAGCATTATGATAATGTTCTACATTAGAATAGCCATTAAATCTTGCTATCTTATTATTATTATTATTATCTACTGAAGACAGCTAATAACATTCCTAAGAGGGCATGTTGCGGGGTAAATGGTATGGAGTGTTTCATTCTCAACTTGCATTTGACTAGAACGGCTATCTGAATTTTGATTTTGTATTGGATCATTCCGATTCCGATAGTCTCGTCGCGGACGACACAGTCGACTTGCCCAAAGCATACACCATTTCATTTTAACTTGAAGATTTAAAAGATACACGCGTACACATTGCACTCAAATGTTGGATTGCAGTAGCTAACCATGAAGTCATACCATGCCTTGGTCAGTTAATCTTCACCATAATCTACAAATCACGCTAATATATGTAAGTCCATTTTCAGGTAAATATTATTAACGGATGGATCCATACACAACCATCTTTAAAATAATATGTCCTCTTATGAAATTAATCCCCACGATGCCGCCGCAGTGAAGGGACTGCTTTTTAGCCAAATTTCGTTATTACATAAAACGTTGACAAAGTCATATAGTGGTGTGCCCCTTCGTTTATCTGATTCAATGCGCATGTACGCAAGTGAATACATTATCTTTTCGAAGCAACAATACCCGCCGAAATAGCTCAGTTGGGAGAGCGTTAGACTGAAGATCTAAAGGTCCCTGGTTCAAATCCGGAGAGTTCACTTGAACTCTGAACTGTCCCGGGTTTCGGCATTCTTTTTTATAAACCTTTATACTAATAATCACATATTGATTTCTTCGGCGGTATTACATGAAGATTGATCAGTAAAAACAAAACAAAGTAAAACATCTTCTTCTTTTTTCGTTCATCGTAAAGAAAACACTCCAAGTTTTGTATAAAAACTTACATAACCTTATGTCATAGAAAAATGAGTATGGTCAATTTGTGTATATTCAGACAGGCATTGTCAATGGAGTTGAATACATTATCGGATCATGACCGAATTAATGTCGCACACATTAAAGCAAAAGATCGATAAATATCAAAAGAATAAAGGTGGCTTACATTGATTATTTCTCGATCTCCCGTGTGATCTAGTGGTTAGGATTCGTGGTTTTCACCCACGCGGCCCGGGTTCGATTCCCGGCACGGGAAGTGTAACATTTTCGAGTTCAATTTTGCATTTCACGAATGAGGTATAATGTTATTTTCTTTTATCATCTACTACCTGCCATGCTTTTACGTGTCCTTTTCCAAGGCAAATAATGTATTCTCTCCATATTAATAGATTGAAAACTTGAAGTGACAAACAAGTAGTAAAGTATAGGAGGCAATAGCCACGCAAAGGCAATGTTGATAATATTCAGGAACTATTTTAACCGTAAAGATTATTTGAAATTGCACGTGATTCATAATATACTGTCTAATTATTAGAATGATTTGTTACAAATTCCATGTTATCCGATTGCAATCAGCATGAACAGTCATATCCCGAAACAACACGGTACATTACTCCAAATTACACAATACAATAATTACAATTTATGTTGATAACACGGCATCAACTATTTTGTAGGACTCACATCACATTGACATACTTTTCGTCAACCTTGCCATATGCACATACTTAATTTTGAACATGGGATGGATACTACCAAAACTATGTAGCATGTTGGCATACTATGACCATTATAGATTAGCATTATGATAATGTTCTACATTAGAATAGCCATTAAATCTTGCTATCTACTGAAGACAGCTAATAACATTCCTAAGAGGGCATGTTGCGGGGTAAATGGTATGGAGTGTTCCATTCTCAACTTGCATTTGACTAGAACGGCTATCTGATTTTTGATTTTTGATTGGATCATTCCGATTCCGATAGTCTCGTCGCGGCCGACACAGTCGACTTGCCCAAAGCATACACCATTTCATTTGAACTTGAAGATTTAAAAGATACACGCGTACACATTGCACTCAAATGTTGGATTGCAGTAGCTAGCCATGTAGTCATACCATGCCTTGGTCAGTTAATCTTCACCATAATCTACAAATCACGCTAATATATGTAAGTCCATTTTCAGGTAAATATTATTAACGGATGGATCCATACACAACCATCTTTAAAATAATATGTCCTCTTATGAAATTAATCCCCACGATGCCGCCGCAGTGAAGGGACTACTTTTTAGCCAAATTTCGTTATTACATAAAACGTTGACAGAGTCATATAGTGGTGTGCCCCTTCGTTTATCTGATTCAATGCGCATGTACGCAAGTGAATACATTATCTTTTCGAAGCAACAATACCCGCCGAAATAGCTCAGTTGGGAGAGCGTTAGACTGAAGATCTAAAGGTCCCTGGTTCAAATCCGGAGAGTTCACTTGAACTCTGAACTGTCCCGGGTTTCGGCATTCTTTTTTATAAACCTTTATACTAATAATCACATATTGATTTCTTCGGCGGTATTACATGAACTTACATAACCTTATGTCATAGAAAAATGAGTATGGTCAATTTGTGTATATTCAGACAGGCATTGTCAATGGAGTTGAATAAATTACCGGATCATGACCGAATTAATGTCGCACACATTAAAGCAACAGATCGATAAATATCAAACGAATAAAGGGGGCTTACATTGATTATTTCTCGACCTCCCGTGTGGTTTAGTGGTTAGGATTCGTGGTTTTCACCCACGCGGCCCGTGTTCGATTTCCGGCACGGGAAGTGTAACATTTTCGAGTTCAATTTAGCCTTTCACGAATGTTATTTTCTTTTATCATCTACTACCTGCCATGATTTTACGTGTCCTTTTCCAAGGCGAATAACGTATTCTCTCCATATCATCAATAGATTGAAAACTTGAAGTGAAACAAAAGTATAGGAGGCAATAGCCACGCAATTAAGGCAATGTTGATTATACTCAGGAACTTGAGTCTTGAGTCTTGAGTCTGTATCTCCAAAAGAAGCAACTGCTTGTCCATGGAGGTTCGTGCTGTGCGGGGTGAAGCATTTATTTATCCGTAAATATTATTTTAAATTGCACGTGATTTACATAATATACTGTATAATTATTATAATGATTTGTTACAAATTCCATGTTATCCAATTGCAATCAGCATGATCAGTCATATCACGAAACAACATGGTGTACAGGGTGTCTCAAAAAACAACCGTGCACGTGTTTACCCAGCTTATTGACCGTGAACTTATAGAATTTGGTGTAACAATTGTATACTATTGATAGCCATAACGGATAGCTTTCATATTCCGTTCATTTCATCTAATTTGGTTTTGTCAATCTTGAGATGACCAATTAACTAAAGCTACCTAAAGTCAACGTTGTGCCACTTTACAGTTTGCAATGAATAGAAAGGGTTACTCCGGAAATGGGGGTTGTTACCACCGTCTAACAAAATCCAATCCGAAATGCAGTGTATGCTTATTTAGGTACCATGATGTTATAGCTAGAGGTTCCCTCTATCCATACATACTAAAACAAGTACAAACACCCCACGCATGACGTCACAATGACGTCACCAAACATCCCGCCGTATTCGATGGACAGTGAAATATCATAGAAATATTCGCCAAAAAAGTTCTAAATATCGGAATTTCACCCGGTTTTTTGTTTATAATTGATGGAAATGGTGTTTCTAACATAGGCCCATGCTAAAATATTTCAGGAACATTCAATAAAAATATTTTTCAAAATGGCGATTTAATTTTTTTTTGTTTAAGGTGGCAACCACCCCTACTATCGGACTTTGACGGCTTACCCTACCCCCGGGTAAGGTGGCAGCCTCA
>JAYJML010000236.1:19475-60110 GCA_035610835.1 Ophiura sarsii | reverse complement strand
TAACATTAACTTATGCGATTAATTTAAGCAAATCTGTAAATGAACTTCATGGACAACTGGACAGATAATTACTTCTATTATTCACAGAAAACATCAATCTCCCCTTTACTTCCAAAAAGTAATACTTTAAAGCCATAACAATCATTCAATATAACTTGAGTAAGAACATTTCCATTACTATACTGTATCCAAATACCTCACATTTCTAACAGGTGATTGTAGGATTGACTACATAACCAAGTTCGACTGAACACAGATATACAGTCATCAAAAAAAGTAACTATACAGGTAATAAATGTACTTTTAACTCTAAAAATATATATCCTACTTAGAAATATTAAATCATAAAGTTGTTGAGAAATTTATCTTCTTTAATATGAGATATTGCACGCTAGGATCGGTTGAATATTTAAGAAGCGACAATCCAAAATGTAAGGTAAAGTCACAATTTCAAATTCACATTTTACATTTCAACACGGGGGAGAGAATGACAGGTAGCCTGTGTGTGGCGTATTGATCCATCGGAACAATGAGGCCGACTGTCCAACCTGCGCATGCATCCCCCAATTGCACTACCGGTAATCAATAAGATACCCGTAGATTGGTCCGCGTGTAGAAAATAAAAATGTGAAAATGAAAATCGGACTTCTCCTTACATTTTTGAGTGCCACTTCCGCAATAATCACCCGATCCTAGCGTGCAATATCTCATATTAAAGGAGACAAATCTTTCAACAACTTCATAATTTAATATTTTTAGGTAGGATATATATTTTAAGAGTTAGAAGCCCATTTATTACCTGTATAGTTACTTTTTTTGATGACTGTATTAGCTTGTAGATCCTCTAAATTATATGTAAACACAACAAATTGGGTTGGCTACCACTACTAGTAATATTATATACAAACAGCTTGGGATTCTCATTCATCAACAGATGGTTTGAACTTGAACTTGCAAGAGTAAAACACCAGGTCAAAAAGGTGATGTGAAATATGCCATAGACTCTGTATTAACCGAATTTGTGTGAGCGTTAATATGTGGTTCAAATGGAGTTGTACAGGGGTATAATACATGTAGGTATAATATAGGGACAGGGATTTTGCGCTTTTTAAAAGCACTAAAAGTGCTGCTTGATTTTGGAAAAAGTGCTTTTTGGAGCAAAAGGTGCTTTTTTTAGTAAAGGGTGCTTTTATTCACCAAAATAATGCCATACGTTAAAAATAAATCCAAAAGCGATTATATTCCATGTTTTCATGTTGACGTATCTCTTTTTTCGTTGTCAAAACCATCATTTTTCATTCAAAACTACATTTAAACTAAACTAAGTGTAGAATAAACACTTCCACAGTTATGTAAGTTATGTAACTTGTTGATTTTTAGGTAGATGGACATTATTTGTTAAATATTTAGACAATTTTGAAGAAAAAAATGATGTGTGATGAAAAAGTGCTTTTTTGAGCAAAAAGTGCTATTTTGGGCAAAAGGTGCTTTTTTGGTGCTTTTGCGCTTTTGAGCATTTTCCCTGTCCTTAGTATAATACTAGTTAAACATAATATTTCTAATCTAACTTCTAATTAATTACAAAACTTATTCTAAGTTATTCCATTATACATGATTAAATCATTTTCATCCAAAAGTGTAAATATATCCTCAAGAAAGTCATGCCTACTAAGCTAGCAATTGGGTGGTTTCTTTGACTTAGAGTGGCTCATATGTAGCCCAATTGACACAATATCAGGAGCATGGTATGGTATAGAGCACTTGTGAAAATAACTAATTTGGGCTATATCTCTGGAACAACTGCTCATATGAATCTGTGCAATGCTACAACTAAAACTATAGGGAACTTAATACATAGGCATCCCTCTACTTATGGGCGGTTTTTAAAAAAATGGCTGAAAATGGCATATTCAACATTTTGCCCGTTTTTGATCATATAAAGAACTTTTATAGAATAGCCAATTATTCCAAAATATGTGCTAAGATAGTCATTTCTTTGTGCCAGAATATGATGGCCCTTGCTTGTTGCAAAAAAAACTTCTGCCCGTTTTTGATGCTAAAACGGTCAGGAGTGTAACACTTTTTTTTAACATAAAAATTGAACATGCATTTTTATTAAGCTAGTACAAGAAAACCATCTTTGATATTCATTTCAGAGATATACATTTTGAAATATTGAAGGGTCCACCTTATTCAGAATGAGTCACTGTGAAATTGAACTTGCATAAGTCCAATAAATTATTGATTGTTACACTACAGTATGTCAAAATGAAGAAAGGAGTCAAACTCAAATATTGAAATTAATCCAGCTTGATAATAAAATTGATGAAAGGTTATGCATTTGTCATTCCATATTTTGTATACGTATACACTTGGCTTGCCATAGATGGTCAAGTGGCATTGGTAATCACATCATAGCATTTGTGGTCAAAGGTTTACTGGGAGAACTCCAAAATGTCAGGAGTGTAACATTGACATGCCGTCTAAATTTTGCAAACTTCCTTATATATTTAATATAGTTATATCAGTTCATTATAGTAGTACATGATGTAAATTAATAAATAGTAACAAATAAAATTGTGTTACATTGAATATGTCTACTACAGATAGTAAATAGGGTCAGTCAGGAGTGTAACAAATATGTAGAAATGTAAATACATTTTGGATGGCCCACTGCCGTGCCATAAACTGTAATATCAACTTGAAACTGTCCATGTATACCTTTGATATGGCCATATTCTGATGTTTAAAACTATTAAAATCAAACCTATTAACTAATAATTAGTTAAAACAAAACAAAAACAGGCCTTTATTGTGTAAAAATAGGGGTTTTGTGTGGAAAATCTGATTTTCTTCCCAATTTAGTTGTTAAAGGCATAATGAAATTGTATTTTCTATGCTTACCAATCTTCCAAGTTGAGAGGAACTGTACTTTATACTTAAAGGTTGTGTTTTTTATCCACCAAACCTATTTTATCCACCATTATTAGACATGTCAGGAGTGTAACACAATGTAGAAATGTATTATATGAATTTTGAATGGCCCACTGCTTTGCCGTAGATTGTAGTATGAACTTGAAACATTCCATATACTATGATATTGCCATATTCTGATGTTTAAAACTATTTTAATCAAACCTAATAACTAATAATTAGTTAAAACAAAACAAAAACAGGCCTTTATTGTGTAAAAATAGGGGTTTTGTGTGGAAAATCTGATTTTTTCCCCCCTTCAATTTAGTGGTTAAAGGCATAATGAAATTGTATTTTTTATGCTTACCAATCTTCCAAAGTTGAGATACTATACTTTGTACTTAAAGGTAGTGTTTCTATCAACAAAACCTCTATTATCGACCATTAGTACAATGTCAGGAGTGTAACACAATACAAAAGTATGTAGAAATACATTTTGAATGGCCCACTGCTTTGCCGTAGATTGTAGTATGAACTTGAAACATTCCATATACTTTAATATTACCATTTTCTGATGTTTAAAACTATTAAAATCAAACCTAAACTACTAATTTGTTTAAATTTTTTTAAAAATCCCTATATTGAGGGGAAAATAAGGGTTTTATGTGGAAAATCTCTTTCTTTTTTAAATTTGATTGTTTTAGGCCTAAAAAAAATTGCATTTTCTAATGTTACCAATCCTCCAGAGATGAGCTGTACCTTAAACTTGTTGATTTAAACATAATTGTGTTAATATTTAACAAATGAATGTTTTGAGATTTTACCCAAAAAAAGAAATGTTCTACAATAAATAGTGTTGAAAAAAAATATGAGGACTATTTTGTGTGTTTCTTGATTTGTTTTACATACTTTAACATATTGGGATTACAATAAGATATAGAAATCATTAATATATCCAATTTGAAATTTTGGAATTTTGGGAACACAATCTCCCATTTCTCAGCCATTTTTTTTAAAACCGCCCTTATGTTAACCTTTAACATGCGTAAACATTTAATCTTTACATACATTCTTCTGATACTCTGTTTCGGAGAATCATCATAAAAAATGATTTCAATATACAAAACCTTAATCAATTCGAATCGGGACAGTTATAATGTCTTCTTGGGCCTATACTTCATACATACTATTCTTAGGCCATCACATAATTAAATCGTACAGACAGTTCTTAGGTAAAGAGAAAGCTATCAAGTGGATGTAAAGTAATTGTCCATGGTTTGCATACATGACATACTACATTATTTAATACAATGTATAACATTGTCATATACGAACTTCCTTATCTTATTCACGCGCGTGACTTAACAAGTCAATTCCATGATAAACTCAACAGATCACAGCTCAAAGTCATGATTAAATGCACAAAGAGTTATCAAATAATCAACTTTAAATTGACTAAACAGAAACCATAATTCAATCATTACATTCCACTTGACTACTTCTGTTCTGTTCTAATTATATAAACATCAACTTACCCTGGCTAAGATATTCCTTTTTATATTAAATTCATCTCGAAGTTCCCACCACTGAGGTGCTCATTGGCTAGCTCCAAGATGTAGATTGCCAGGGTTGTCAAACACTGGGCAGTGAAGTGCTATCGTGGCATCGTTATTTAAATTCCTTTAAATCCCGGAGGTACAATTTAGACCCTGTGAGACAGGTTATGACCAAAAGAGGGGGCTATTAAGAGTCCTAAACTAGTGACAAAATCCACATGTCACACACTCCCCTGCTTCATGTTGACGTCCTCGACAACTACATTACAATAATGTTAACATATAACTTATAAACCATTAAAAAAGGATATCACTGGTCTGCCATCATCTTCATCAGTAAGAAGTGGGATCTGCTCAGGTCAGCCAGGATCTCTTCAGTTATGGGTGGTCTTCCCTGCAATCTTCTAGAACGTCTAATTGGAGGTACCGATGGATCGGGCATTGTTGAGCCGGACGTCTCAGGGCCACTGGCGGTAGAGGTTAGATCGTCGTGGGGATTGAACTGTGGAGGGGAATCGTCACACGGATTGTTTGTCGAAGAGGGCTTGGGACTCGTAGAGGGCTCATCTGGGGCATTGGTTGTCGCAGACGGATTGGTTGTCGAAGGGGGTGTGGGACTGGTTAAGGGGTCATCTGTGGGATTGGTCGTCGCAGCGGGATTGGCTGTCGCAGAATTGGTTGTGATGAAGGGTGAACTGGTGACTACATCTGAGGAAGCTGACGAGCTGGTGGTGGAGCTTGGAGTGGGTTGCTCCCCTGCTTTGTCCAAAGCAGGTGGTTCTTCATCGTCAGAATCCGAATCCATTGAAGACTCTGTCGCACCTCCCTTGAAGTTAAGAATAAGGTTGGCTTCACCATCATCCTCTATTACATTCTCAAGTTCGACATCATCACCATCCTTCACATTACTACTCTCTTGTTCCCTATCTTCAAATTTATCACCTATCTTTTCTGCTGGGTTTGATCCAGAAGATTTGGTTCTCCACTCCTCTGACCACCGTCGATACCTTTCTTTGTCACGCCGTAGCGTGGATGGCGATTTCTTTCTCCTTTTTGTCCCTTTCGTCTCAGGAGCTTGTTCATGTTCATTGGATGAGGGAGGGGGACTGGGATTCTTCCAACACATGTCCAAATGGATCTCCCCGCTCACGTTCCTAACATTCCATATGGAATGATTTAGCTCTTGAACTCCTAGTGCCTGAAGCACTCGCTGCAGTTGATCTCCAGCAGATCGAGAAAAAAAATCGGTGTCTCCATATTTCCTTGGTGGTGAAAACCAGGCAACAGCTCCTACTCCAGGCCTCTCTGTCTAGATCTGAAGCTCCCTCCTTAAGCCTTCATCTGCCTTCTTTTCCTCCACACCAAGGCGTGCCTCGAGCTCTGTCAGCTTTTGTTTTAGCGCTTCCATCTCCGCCATTTCATTAATCTATATATATATCAGATTTAATAGTGATCACCTCAGTTAATGGTCACTTCAAGATGTCGATCTCTAGCCAGGGGTTTACTGCACATCCTGCCGACTACGCCAAATGTGACGGAGGCAAAGTGACACAAACAAAAGGGCTATCACAATGTCCGTTATATTACTCGTTCTTTATTTGCAGCGCAAATGCTTTGAATATAAAACCCTGTTAAAAATCAAACAAAATAATACCTCAGATGACCTCTAATTATTTTTTTACATGTTCCCACGGTGTTCATTGCACAAATTAACCCCTTGTTGACCTTTGACATTGGTTGACCTCTAATGACCGTTGACCTCGGATGACCGTTGACCTCGGATGACCTCTAATTTATTTTAGACATGTTCCCCCGGTGTTCATGTTTCTTGTCTCCAAGTTTGACGTCGATCGGGCAACTTGTACGATTTGACCTCTGGATGACCTTTGACCTCTGGATGACCTTTGACCTCAGATGACCTCTAATTTATTTTAGACATGTTCACCCGGTGTTCATGTTTCTTGTCTCCAAGTTTGATGTCAATCGGGCAACTTTTACGATTTGACCTCTGGATGACCTTTGACCTCAGATGACCTCTAATTTATTTTAGACATGTTCACGTTTCTTGTCTCCAAGTTTGACGTCAATCAGGCAACTTTTACGATTTGACCTCTGGATGACCTTTGACCTCAGATGACCTTGGATGACCTCTAATTTATTTTAGACATGTTCACCCAGTGTTCATGTTTCTTGTCTCCAAGTTTGACGTCGATCTGGCAACTTTTACGATTTGACCTCTGGATGACCTTTGACCTCAGATGACCTCTAATTTATTTTAGACATGTTCACCCGATGTTCATGTTTCTTGTCTCCAAGTTTGACGTCAGTCGGGCAACTTTTACGATTTGACCTCTGGATGACCTTTGACCTCAGATGACCTCTAATTTATTTTAGACATGTTCACCTGGTGTTCATGTTTCTTGTCTCCAAGTTTGACGTCAATCGGGCAACTTTTACGATTTGACCTCTGGATGACCTTTGACCTCAGATGACCTTTGCAAATTAGACCCCCAAACAAGCAGCTACAGTCAGGGAGTTTAATAGTAATGGGAGAGGCTATTCGAATCGCAGACTGAAAGCCTCCCATATATGGAACTGGGTGTGCCTAAATGGGGCGTGTCTGAAAATGTACCTTGTAAATCGAGAGGGCGCTATCTTGACAACGCCATGATTGACAGCACAAAAGTCCTTATAAGGGACATTGAGACGTTCGATACAGCGCGAGTCTGCGCGATGTACCTTTTGCGTCAACTCATTAGCATAAATGTACCTTGTAAATCGAGGGCGGAAAACATTAGAGGCTTCAACGTCGGCAATGGGAATCTGTGTACAGTGGCACCGACCTGCTACAGTGTTTGACCATGGCCTACCTATCACTGAAGGTTTGAAGTCAATCCGTCCATCCTTTCAACAGATACAGCATTTGGAAAAAAAGGCTAACCAAAAGGCACACACACACATACATACTTATACATACATACATACAGACAGACAGACGCACATTACATGATGACAAAATCCCCTTCTGGTTTTACAAACCAGGGGGATAAAAATGCATGACACAAAAGATATACATAAAATCAAGAACACAGACACCAAAATGCCGAGATGCCAGGATAACCTAGTCTTAGGATAACCCATAAAGTCTGCTAAAAAAGCTAACTTATTTCCAACAAAGTTTAGCGTGAGCCAGTTGATCTGGTAACGGTCATATTCTAGAATTCAGGTCGTTTCATCCCACCGCGTTTCATCCCAGAACGGTTTCGACCCTTTACCATTTCATCCCATGGTCGTTTCGACCCAAAACCACTTCATCCCCGTGTAATATTCATACCAGTACAAACCATTCATTGTCCATTGATTCGCTCGATATATAGCACACATCACAGCGGGTAACGCGGGGATCGATTACAGAGCAATACACCCTGAACTATATGCACGTCTCTCCGTATCTACTACTTTACTAAAATATGGGGCCGCGCCGGTGAATCGCTCACGGAACGGCTCAGCGAGCATAGCGGCAATCGATTACAGGGCAATTACACCGTGAACTTATGCACGCCGCCGCCTCTACTTCTTTACTACGATCACGAGGCCCGGGGAATCGCTCACAGACGGCTAAGCAGGCGTAGCGGGCAAGGGCGTCCCCAGACCCTTTTCATTGGGGGGGGTGTAAAGGTCATCAATTGCCTACAGAGCCATTTGTGCCGACAAAAAAAAAATTCGGCTCGCTTCGCTCGCCGGAATTCATACCCGCATATTTAAGTATGGACTGTATGGTCAGGGGCGTCAATCAGTTTTCAGACATGGGGGAGGGGGAGGGGGGACACAAATTTGATAATGGTAATTGAAATGTTAAATAAAGCAGCGTATCTAGGACTGTTTTGATAGGGGCCATACAACCTCAAGCCATCTTGTTTATCTTAAATATTGAAACGTTGAAACTAATACAAAGCGCGCAAAAACCCTGCAGAAAATGTGCGCGTTGAGCGCGCAAAATTTGTTAGTTTTTGAACTTAAATGGTCATGGAAAACTGTTCTGAAGCTTTCTTGAAACGCTCAAAAATTGGCGTTTTTAACACTTAAATAGTCAAGTATGACATTTTTGACGGTTTGATATTGCATAAATACACATATCAAGTCCTTATCCAAGTCATAGTTTGAGGGCCATTATAATGTTAAAACCTGTATAAAGTATGCGCGCAAAATGTTTCAGTTTTTAAACTTAAATGGTCATTGAAAACTGTGTGGAAGCCTTCTGATACTATAATTTAAGCTTAAATAATGAAACAACATTGAAACTAATACGCGCGAAGCGCGCAAAATGTTGCAATTCTAACACTTAAAGGGTCCAGTATAACGTTTTTAACGTCACCCATATAATATTTGGTTTGGTTCGAGACCATTATAATGTTGAAAGAATGCGCGCAAAGCGCAAAAAGATTTTCAGTTTTTAAGCTAAAATGGTCATGGAAAACTTTCCTGAAGCCATCTTGTTCAGCTTGAATAATGAAACATTGAAACTAATACGCGCGAAGCGCGCAACATTTGGCATTTATTAAACTTAAAGGGTCCAGTATGACGTTTTTAACGTCCCCCTAATATTTGATTTGGTTCGAGATCTATTATAATGTTGGAACCTGTAGAAAGAATGCGCGCGAAGCGCACAAAGATTATCAGTTTTTAAACTAAAATGGTCATGGAACACTTTCCTGAAGCCATCTTGTTTTTGTTGAATAATGCTAAAAAAACATGTCAAATGTTCAGTATAGGTATGATAGGCCTACAGACTGTATGTCCGACATCGACATAGACCTATACCATTACGTAATATATCGATTGTGCCCCTGGTGCACACACAAATCCTAGTCTCACGCAAATAACGACAGTTGTGTGCTTATTGTCTTAATTATAATGATAATTTGCATTGTTCAAGTTATGACAGAGTCTACTTAAACCTAAACGTTGGAGTTGCAGTCAGTGGCGTAACTAGACTTTTTCATTTGAGGGGAAAGAAGGGGCAGTGACTTGAAATGGGGGGCTCCTTATATTTTTTGAGTCAAGAGATGCGTGCGTAGCGCGCGAAATTTGTCGACTTTACAGCTATTTTTGGACGATTGAGGTACATTTTGGCTCTAAACAAGCTTGTACCAAAGAATACTTCATTTTGGGAAGACATATGCGCGCGTAGCGCGCGAATTTTTTTTCATATGTGTACTTTGACCATTATAATTCCATGATTCCTTTCGTCAAATGAACCGACAGTGCCAATCTCAACCGACACGATGTCATTATTTGGGGGATTTGGTGTGTACTTTGTTTGTAAATTTCATTTACAGCCGTACTTGATTTCATTTTTTTTGGGGGGGGGGGCAAGCGGAGGGGGGGGGGGAAGGGTTCCAAGTGGGGGGGGGGGGCTCCCCCCGCTGGTTACGCCACTGTGGAGTTGGACTTACTTTTGCGATAGACTGATAGTGGGCTTGCAGAGTCTACAATCAGTACAATGAGAGCAATTGGCCTACATCAACTTAAATAATTATAGGCGAATTATTTAATATTTCGTAACATATGTGCCAACATGATTGGTTTGCATTGACAACGACAATGAAATCGGCCTAGTTAGTATAATTAAAGAGCAATACAGGTCCCACACATTGCCTGTTAGGCCTAGTCTAGGCCTATACTATTCCGACACATTTTTTTTGCGTGTCTTGACAATGAGCAAAACAAAGACTTGGGCCTAGGCTGTTCATGTGCGCCGACACAAAATCTCATAAAAATGGGCTCGTTCACAGTGCCTACAAATTCATATGCCTACATTGCCTTTGTTTATTTTTGATTTGATTTGTGTTAACATAACATATATGCCGACACAACATTATCATTTGCGCATACAATAATTGTTATAGGGCTTTCTTTCTTTCCTCTTTCCTTTCTCTTTCTTTCTTTCTTTTTTTTCTTTCCTCTTTCCTTTCCCTTTTCCTTTCTCTTTCTTTCTTTCTTTCTTTCTTTCTTCCCTTCTTTCTTTCCCTTTTCCTTTCTTTCCTTTTTTTCTTTCTCCCTTTTCTTCCTCCTTCCTTTGATTTGCCCACAGCACCATAATTTTGCCGACAGATTTGATGAATGGGGGGGGGGGGGGGGGTGTGACACCCCCCCCCCACTGGGGACGCCCTTGGATATAGGCCTATTGATGTAGGCATAATGTTGGAAGCTGCTTAGATTTTAATGATGTTAACATAGTGAGTGCTCATGCTGTTGTGTGGTTGATATCTATGACTATCTAGTATTATAGTCTGCATGTTGTCACGTGGTGCACACGACCTGTTTTATAGGAGGCCGTGGCTTTAGCAACAATGAATTCAAGCAGTGCTGTTATGACTACGCACAAACAAAGTACTCATCTATTGTGTAGCTTGAATGGTCAAGTGTAAATCGGGCTCACTAATGATTGTTTGTCATTTCCGTCTTTTGACACCATAAAATGGCGGACCAATAGATATTATATAGGTCTAGAAGACAGCAGATCAAATTATCATTTTAGTTGAAAGCCGTTGTGAATAAAATGACGCATTAAGCGATATTCGTATTTGGTAATAATACAAAACAACAAAGTCTTAAATAGCCGCGTGGTATTGCGAGCTTGATACAATTTGAATTCAAATCGCATTTTGATAATATGCGATACATGCAGAACCATTGGTAGATAGTTGTTCAAAACCTACAGTGCAACACTATATAACCAGACATATTTATGTAGGCACATTTTGTAATACTACATGTACATTGTAGTAGTAGTTATTCAATGATAACTGTGCCTTGGTTGAGCGATATGGTTATTTGTGTTAAAATAATGAATATATTGGTGATATTCAACTGCTTTAATAGGTTTGTGACGGGAAGGGACGCAATCAGTTTTATGTAGTAATATGCCGTTAAATAAAAGTAAAACTACACTGTTTGGTATTATGTATTACTAGTCGGTATAGTAACGGGTCTGTTAAATATGGATATTATTTCACTGTTATTGGTGTGCGTGTGCCGGGTAAGGGTTGAGATATAATTGATAATGCAGTATCGGTTATAAGTATATGTTGACAACATAAGTTGTATGATACTTGATGGACGGTTAGACATGGAGAATTTGCACTCTTCCATTGCGTAGCAGACTCCCAAACTCAGACTTGAAAAACAAGTGGAGGATGGGTGGAGTAAACAAAATATAGAATCACTAGTACCTTTAGAGTAGAGTTGACTCGTAAAGTATTTAGTGGGGGTCCGCCCAAAACAACATGATCTATCGAGGCTAGACGATACAATGCATTATCAATAAAAGGCATGGATACACAGTGAAATAAATGTAATCAGAGGCATATGTTGATGATATGCAGTATTTAAACAGACGTAGACAGTGGTAGAATTACATAACAAGTTTTACATATTATGTAAACATAAAGAGATTGATACTGGGGTAAAATAGCATGACTAGTTTCGGATCTACAGTTTAGTGTGATCCTCATCAGATGCGGCCTTATTGGCAGTGGAGTATAGATATTAAACAGGCTGAGCATTGACATGAATATGTCGGTTTAAATAAGCAACATTTCAACATTATATTTGATATAGGCCTATTGATGTAGGCATAATGTTGGAAGCTGCTTAGATTTTAATGATGTTAACATAGTGAGTGCTCATGCTGTTGTGTGGTTGATATCTATAATGACTATCTAGTATTATAGTCTGCATGTTGTCACGTGGTGCACACGACCTGTTTTATAGGAGTGATGAGTGTGAATTTAGAGAGAAGTCACCGTGTTTCAGATTAGCTGCCATGTGAACTTTTATATAAATGTATGGAGGGACACTGAAGAATTTCGGGTCATTCAATACAACATGGGGAATTATCTCCAAATTATTATTAGGCCTACCCGAAATAGTTTCTCCTAAAAACAAGCAGCAGCAAGCGAAATTATGATAAAAGAGCGGCCAAAGTTGCCCATACTGACACTGTATAGACAACCATTCCCGATTATCAATCGCAAAAACACCTAATCCCAAGTTCAAAATAATGTCATTCATGTTGTTAACAAAACAGGTAGGCCTACAGACGAGAATGAAATACATTCAGATCTCGAGTCCTGCCAAACCTAAATAGGCCTACCATAAATAATTATTTAGAACTTCCAAAGGCGGAAGGAGGAATTGATCCACTGCACTCGCTTGCTGATTGAATGTGTAGGCACTACACTTAGCCACTATCTGTATACATTGCCGCTGTCTTATTTTGTTTTAATTGGTGATATTTTACATGTCTAATGCCCCCTGATCTCAGGTCTCCCCTCCCCCCCCCCCCATTACAATTTTAAAAAGAGAGAAAGGGAGAAGAGAAGGGGTGGGATGGGGCTAAAAATGTTGGGCCTCCTCCCGGTCCCCGCAAAACGTGATAACGATTTATTTTCAAAACAATCTTCCATTTGCCGTTATCCCGCGACCCGGGGGTAAATGGGGAACCGTTTTTCAACCAACCATTTATGGAACCTGTTTTTCAGCATAAACAAATATTCAAATATTATTGTGCCCCCCCCCCCCCCCCCCCCCCCCTCAAAATATAATCCACGCAACTTTCGCTGAATACTTAATCCCCTTCATTAGGGACGCTAAGTTGGTCGTTGCGATAACTGACAGATGGATGTGTGAATGCCTCCTTTCACGCTACAGGGGCTAATCTTTATAATTCGATATAAGTTTTGGACAATATTGATTACATGAATGGAAGCGAGTGGGGGACGCACAATAAATGAATTACATAAATAATCACACAAAACAAAAAGAATTCCAAACTATTTTGCAACACTAATTCTGTTCTAGGTAGCCAAACTAGGCCATGTTTAAAAAATGTGTCCTTTTGTCTTAATATTATGTACTACTTTACTTTATTTATTTAAACTTATCATGTGAAATAAATACGCTTCGTAACATAATTTTTAAGTCTTATCCTTGCGTTTGAGACCAACAATTAAAATTTTAAAAAAGTGTCGATATTCATTCCATTTATATGCACATATCATGATGGCGATAATTTTATATGTGGCTATCAATCATTGCTTTTAATTCACAGATTGAGATGGTTATTTTATAGAATATGCGTGTAGGTATTTAGAAGCAATATTACTACGAGTTTTACGCCGTTACAAATTTTGAAACAATATTCAATGTGTAGCAAATATTGTAAAATAGTTACCACAGCAAAGGCATACGTGTAGGTGAAGTTGGCTACATATTAAATATATTTTGGACTACGTAATTAAAAAGGTAAACCTGGTTTAGAACTTAAAAACCTAACGATCCCGGGTGTCGGCGTGCAATTAACATGTTACGTCTTATTCTATTTTCTATAACGACAAACAATGGTCATCGAGCACCAACTAATTATCTTGCTCACTCAGTGATATCCCCGTGATCCTCCTCTCGTGTTCTTCTAATGGGCACATTTCGTTGATAACTTTCTATATTCTTATGTTTAGTGCAATACCAAAGTGTAAAATGTATTTACGGCAGCCCATCCATTTGGCAGCGCATGACACCATTAACATTCCCGGCGCGCCGACGGCTGTGCACGGGTCGCTATCCCCAGGCTCACACCGTCATGGACAGGCCGAACAAACGCCCCGTGCAAGTGCCGCCTTGCTATTCTCCCCGAGATGAGCCCGAGAAACTACTCCCCCAATAGCTGCGCATTTGAGTTCCTCTCCCCGGAACCAACAAGTCAATATAACTATCCTCATTTTAATTTCTCTAATTTGAATGTGCTACTGCTATTAATGTCAACCCGTATCTATAAAATGATCCTATAGACCCATAGCCGCATTTTAAATTCAAGTGATGGAGGTTTTATGAATTTTAGCGAAATTAAATTCTTATTTATAGGGCTCCCTAGCCTCGTTTGTAAGAAGGAATAGCAAAATAATATTCAATTATTTTGTTCCAAATTACCTTACACGAAGGGTTTCATTTATTAGCTTGGCATTTGTAAATCATTTTTTGTAATTTGGTGTTTCAGCCCACTGTATGTTTGAAGTTGTTAACATTTGTATTGTATTTATATGCATCGCGAAGTCGCATCCATTTGGCAGCGCATGACACCATTAACATTTCCAGCGCGCCGACGGCTGTGCACGGGTCGCTATCCCCAGGCTCACACCGTCATGGACAACCGAACAAACGCCCCGTGCAAGTGTCGCCTTGCTATTCACCCCGAGATGAGCCCGAGAAACCACTCCCCCAATAGCTGCGCATTTGAGTTCCTCTCCCCGGAACCAACAAGTCAATATAACTATCCTCATTTTAATTTCTCTAATTTGAATGTGCTACTGCTATTAATGTCAACCCGTATCTATATAATGATCCTATAGGCCTATAGCCGCATTTTAAATTCAAGTGATGGAGGTTTTATGAATTTTAGCGAAATTAAATTCTTATTTATAGGGCTCCCTAGCCTCGTTTGTAAGAAGGAATAGGCCTAGCAAAATAATATTCAATTAATTTGTTCCAAATTACCTTACACGAAGGGTTTCATTTATTAGCTTGGCATTTGTAAATCATTTTTGTTACTTGGTGTTTCAGCCCAATGTATGTTTGAAGTTGTTAACATTTGAAATGTAAATGAATAGGCCTTGAATATAATATTCTTGTATTTATGCATCGCGAAGTCGCATCCATTTGGCAGCGCATGACACCATTAACATTCCCGGCGCGCCGACGGCTGTGCACGGGTCGCTATCCCCAGGCTCACACCGTCATGGACAGGCCGAACAAACGCCCCGTGCAAGTGCCGCCTTGCTATTCTCCCCGAGATGAGCCCGAGAAACTACTCCCCCAATAGCTGCGCATTTGAGTTCCTCTCCCCGGAACCAACAAGTCAATATAACTATCCTCATTTTAATTTCTCTAATTTGAATGTGCTACTGCTATTAATGTCAACCCGTATCTATAAAATGATCTTATAGACCCATAGCCGCATTTTAAATTCAAGTGATGGACGGTTTTGTGAATTTTAGCGAAATTAAATTCTTATTTATAGGGCTCCCTAGCCTCGTTTGTAAGAAGGAATAGCAAAATAATATTCAATTATTTTGTTCCAAATTACCTTACACGAAGGGTTTCATTTATTAGCTTGGAATTTGTAAATCATTTTTTGTTATTTGGTGTTTCAGCCCACTGTATGTTTGAAGTTGTTAACATTTGAATTGTATTTATATGCATCGCGAAGTCGCATCCATTTGGCAGCGCATGACACTATTAACATTCCCGGCGCGCCGACGGCTGTGCACGGGTCGCTATCCAAGGCTCACACCGTCATGGACAACCGAACAAACGCCCCGTGCAAGTGCCGCCTTGCTATTCACCCCGAGATGAGCCCGAGAAACCACTCCCCCAATAGCTGCGCATTTGCGTTCCTCTCCCCGGAACCGTACCAACAAGTCAATATAACTATCCTCATTTTAATTTCTCTAATTTGAATGTGCTACTGCTATTAATGTCAACCCGTATCTATAAAATGATCCTATAGACCTATAGCCGCATTTTAAATTCAAGTGATGGAGGTTTTATGAATTTCAGCGAAATTAAATTCTTATTTATAGGGCTCCCTAGCCTCGTTTGTAAGAAGGAATAGCAAAATAATATTCAATTATTTTGTTCCAAATTACCTTACACGAAGGGTTTCATTTATTAGCTTGGCATTTGTAAATCATTTTTTTGTTACTTGGTGTTTCAGCCCACTGTATGTTTGAAGTTGTTAACATTTGAAATGTAAATGAATAGGCCTTGAATATAATATTCTTGTATTTATATGCATCGCGAAGTCGCATCTATTTGGCAGCGCATGACACCATTAACATTCCCGGCGCGCCGACGGCTGTGCACGGGTCGCTATCTCCAGGCTCACACCGTCATGGACAACCGAAAAAAACGCCCCGTGCAAGTGCCGCCTTGCTATTCTCCCCGAGATGAGCCCAAGAAACCACTCCCCCAATAGCTGCGCATTTGAGTTCCTCTCCCCGGAACCAACAAATCAATATTTCAATTGGGATAAAACCGTAACGGGATGAAACCGTAACGGGATGAAACGGCTTCGGGATGAACCGGTATTGAGATGAAACGGTAGCCGATATTATTGGGATGAAACCGTTTTGGGATGAAACGACGTGTTTCCATATTCTAACGTACATTACACCTGCGAACTGGGTTACTAAATTACCATCAAATTTGCATTTTCCAAGTGTCCTGAGTCTTTATCAACAGGAAAGGGACGGGACATGAGGGCCTATTCCCTAAGAAATATTCAAGGACAAAATGGAGACGCACATGCCACAATTTGTTACTCTGCCATTTGCACTATACAGGCCTGTAACCCAGCATTTTGTTCAACTCCAACCCCTGGCGCGTCAGATTTTTGTGCCCAGGAGATAAAGCAGGTTAGATGGATTTGTCCCTCCCTCAAACTTAGAAGCCTTGCTATGCACCTGACAGACTTACCGTAAATGAAAATGGTGACGATGTCGGCGAGAGTGGGACTTCTATATATATAATATAGCACACCTACCCATTTTATTCTGGCAACACCGACTCTCCTAATGCATTCATTTATTCAGATCATATAATAGGCCTAGGCCTATGCCTGTTTACTGTTAAATGTTATAAATTCTAAAGGCCTGTTACGATCATATCTTTCACATGGTTCGTCAGCTTTATCTTCATAACCACAGGTTTTGACAAGATTTTTAAGAATTCCAACGTACATGTAGGTAAGTAGGCCTAGATGCCTTCTTCCGGTTTTGGAATCGATTGTGGAAAATGTGCCTTTCCATTGTTATATTTTAATTATTTACCTCCGGTAAACAGATTTCCCTGAATTTAAGCTTTAGTACTTCGACGTCTTCTTTGCTTTCCGCAGGGGTTACGATTTCATTATTCTCGTTGCGCACCTCCGGCCTATAAACGAATGATTTGTAGCGTTCCATCGCCTCTCGACCGGCGAGATTCAGCAGCGTGTATGCCTTTTCCACCGGAGATTTGTTGCTATGAGCCGCCGCAATAAAGATGTCAAATTCGAGTTCAAAATTTCGCCAATTTTCGGCGACATCACCCTGGAAGCTTAATCTATCTGGCATGCGAAGTCCTTCTGCCATGATTATCCCACATCCAAGACACCATGTAAATGTAAGATTTAATAATGTGATACAGGTACGATAACTCAGATGTAAACATACAATAACTTGTTTACAATATGTAAGACGCCATATTGGAATGGGTACCGATGCATGATGGGATAGCGAGTCATCGATATACGATCGGTACCCGGTCAACTCGACGTTCGGTCAAGTCGACCGTTACGTACTCACCTCATCCTCTTTCTTAATATGCATATATAACACATAATGCAAAGGACGTTATATGTGACATATAATGCATTTTAAGGAGCTGCGTAATACGGTGTATAAGTGGACTGTATCTGCGCATATGGTAGCATATGGTAGTCCTACTAGTAGCCCTTTGACTCATAAAACTCACTGGTACAGTTATTTTGAGCAAAATGTACGGTTTATTCTGGGTTGTTCGACAAAATGTATTTATTCTACGAAGCTTTATTGGAATCATTCCGTGTTGCGCCCTCAAGACGCGTATCGCGGCCCAAAATGTTGTGTCGCGTGTTTCGTCGCGACCCAAGATTTCGCGGTATATATATCTTACGCACAATTTCAGGTTGCGATATAAAAACACGCAACACAACATTTTGGGCCGCAATACTAGATTTCGTATCGCGTATTGCGACCCAAAATCTTGTACCACGACCCAAAATCTTGTACAACGACCCGATCATCTCGACTGATCTCGTATCGCGACACCAAAATATTGTATCGCCCCCTCGGGTCGCGACACACGAAATATCGTATCGTGACCCTGAAACCTTGCGTGGCGACCCAAAATCATGCATTATGTATCACAAAATTTCGCCTTTTGTATTGCGAAATCTGGTCAGACAATTGTTATATTGTGATCGCTCATCACTTACTCTACCCTGAGAATTAGTCTCAGCTCTACCTCAGAACTAGGGCTACCACACAAGATTTTGGGATCGCGATACAAAATTTCGGGTCGGGATACGAGTTAGAGTGCGCGATACGAAATGCGAAATGATACCAATAAAGCGTCAGCTATAATTCATCTATACAACTAGCCATTGCTTGTTTATTGTGCCCTTGGGCCCAGCCTTGGGCAACCAGAGAGATGTTTTAAATTACAAATAATGTCCGATGAGAGAGGACTACTTTTATAAATTGAAAAGTCTTTTTTGCATGCTTTACATATTCACGGCAAAACAGGTAATTAACAGATATGACAAATGTTTGTTCTGAAGTACGTGTTCAAAGAGACTAGATTGAGTAGTCAAATGAAATAGCCTCTAAAATAGTGTCTCTGAACCAATGACTCGAATGACAATCATACGGAATCATTCAGAACCAAAGTGTCTTGACACAGTTTTGAGAGGAACATTATGCATTTATGTATTTTGCCAACGAGAAAGGGAAATTCACCAACATGCCGCCGAGTTACCCGTAATCTGCAGCAGGCAGCATCCTTCTAAATATAGAATACGTGTGGTCGTCCGGTACCCAACAAAAGTAGGATGAATAGTGTCTATAGGAGGTGAGCTTGCCGAAAACTATTAATTTCTCAACTTATAACTTGATAATGATAGCATTTATTATGAAATTATAAATAAGCTTATTTATTTAATTTTTTTTAAATAATTAAATTATTTATGATATAAATTATAATGATATTGATAGACTATAGTCAAATTAATAATTGAACAAACAACACGCAAGCAGCACAAAGATGACCGCGCCCGAAATTATCACGCGTATACAGCTCTGCGCGCTTCACTCAATCAATGTACGCAATAAACCTTTTCACACTGGTCCGACGATCGATCTTTAGACGATCGATCGTCCTTTTGTAGACTCAATAACAGTCGTTATGACGATCGATCGTCAAATAAAGGGCCACTTCTCCGTGTGAATCCAATGGCTGTTGATCGATGCGAAGTTCTTGCATGTTTTAAAACGGCTGATTAGTCTCTATTTAGCGACGATCGATCGTCCAAAGATCGATCGTCGGACCAGTGTGAAAAGGTTTAATATGCTGCTTCAATTCAAAGAAAGTGTTTGTTCAATATAATCCGACATATCGTGAATCTTCGGAAGACAGGTCACGTGAGTGGAGCAAGGAGTTATTATATTAACTATGATAACTCCTTGCGTGGAGTAGGTGCGTTGTGCGTTCTTCGCAACAGTTGATCGTATTCACAGCATTGTCCTACACTCTGTTTGGCCATCTCGAGACAGTGACGTTACTTAACAGGCGCATCTTTTACGCACGCGTGTGTATCTTCCGCCTTTCAATGCAACGTGTTTGTACGCAAGCGCCCCGAGTAGGCGCACGCTTTATGTGCTGCAATAAGTAGAATACGCAGTTACGTCACTGTCTCGAGATGGCCGAACGAGTATAATTGGTTGTCCGCCTAGTGATTTACTATGTTTACATACACGCGTGCACACATGAGAAGTAAAACGTGGAACGAGACCAGGGTTGAAGCTATTATTTTTTTTGACCTAGGGAGTTAGCTCGGTTGGTAGAGGGACAGATTTGGGTGCGGATGGTCCGGCGATCGAATCCCGGGGGGTGCTGGGTGATTTTTCGGGTAAAAAAAATAGCACTTTTACCCCCCTCCCCCCGATACGCACAAAAAACTAGCTTTACTGGTTAGGGTTAAAACAAGAAATTATGTGGTAGGAACCCTCAAAGTGCATAACCCCTTAAAAACATTAAGAAGGCCTCTAGACCCCATTCCATGATCCACTGCACTTCGTTTGCTACACTTACTCCGTTCGCTGTCAGTAAAATCGTCCGGCACTCAATCTGGTCTAGCTATACAACCCTGAACGAGACTATTTTGTTTGTTTTTTGTCAACAATGGCTGGCGTTGACGGGCAAATTCCAAATGTATCGAGCAGCAGTGGCGTAACCACCCCGCTTGCCCCCCCCCCCAAATGAAATCAATCGGTGTGGGTGTGGAATGGAGCCCCTCCCATTAGGACCCCCCTCCCATTTCAAGTCACTGCCCCTTCTTCAGTGGCGTAGCTCAGGGGGGGGGGGGGGGGGGCAAATGCCCCCCCTGACGAAAAAAAACAATTTGGACCCCCGCCCCCCACCCCCTAAAAAAAATAAAGGGGGTGAGAAAAAAAGGAAATAGGAAAAAATTGAGAAAAAAGATCGAGGTTATTAGCCAAATAGAAGGAAAAATTGTACATGTAGTACATTTATTGTGCGATTTTTTTTGGGGGGGACTGTGCGATTTTTTTGGGGACTGTGCGAACATTTTTGACCTCAACCCCCCCCCCCCCCCCCACTTACGTGAAATTCACGAGGTAAGTGACTAGAATTTTTTTGGGGGCAACCTTTTACGAAAATTTTAGAAATCTTGCCCCCCCTGAAAAAAATCCCAGCTACGCCACTGCCCTTCTTACCCCCCCCCCCCCCCCCCAATGAAAAAGTCTAGTTATGCCACTGTCGAGCAGACGGTAATTAGTGAAAATATATTACCCCAAATCGCTTTTATCTCACCGTTTTTGTTACTTAATTGCCGCAACATCAACTTTGTGAGGGATACAATCTATCAATCACCAACACCAGCGGAAAACATTTGGGGCAACCTTTTACGAAAATTTACGCCACTGTCGGGACGACATATACTTGCCCCCCTGGCTCACATGCCGTGGTTCGCACCTGAATCCGCGCGCAAAAGTAATCCATACGAACATGCTCGACTGTGGCATACGGTGTTTGGTATTTGATGCGTCACCTCAACTACAACTTTTGTTGATCGTTATTAATTTGCCGTGTGATAAAAGAGCGACAACGTAATGTATAGAGTGAATTCTCGCAATTTAATGGAGTTGCCTATGCCCCTATGGATGGATGAGTTGGCGCGGGGATCCAGGGTGCAGGGAACCAGCATAATGGACTGCCCACATCAGGGGCGTAGCTAGGATTTTTTTCAGGGGGGGGGAAGATTTCTGAAATTTTCTTAAAAGGTTGGGTATTTTAAAGGTTACCCAAAGGGTGCCCCAATTTTTTTTGCAGTCACCACCTCATGAATGTAAGTGTGGGGTGGGGGCGGGGGTTCAGGTCAAACAATTTCGCATGGTAAAAAAAAAATCGCACAGTCCAAAAAAACAGCACATTTAACAAATAATGGCCAATCCTCCGGGTTTTATTCAGTTTTCTCTATAACAGTTTTCTTTATTTATCAAAACTCGAGCGAAAAATGGTCATTTTTAAATCAGGGCTGTCAACTCTCCCGCATTAGGCGGGAGTCTCCCGCATAGACACTCTTTCTCCCGCACTCCCGCATAGCATATATAAACTCCCGCATAAAAAATAAGTCAAATAAAAAAGGAAAAGAAAAGGGAAAGAAAAGAAAAGGGAAAGAAAAGAAAAAGGAAAGAAAAGAAAAGGGAAAGAAGAGAGGAAAGGAAAACAGATGTCTATCGGTATATTGAAAAGGCCTAGTTGCACCCACTTGGGATATCAGTGGCGTGTCCAAATCGAAGGAATCGAAACCATATTCTTTACAAATATTATGAATGAGTACGTATGCAAGAACATTTATATTCGTGTGCTATGCGTGCATATGTCCAGAAATATCATTCTAAAAGCCCATTTCAAACCAAAATACACATTAATTATAGCCAGAACTGAGTACATAGGAAAAAAATTCGCGCGCTTCGCGCTCATGTTTTCCGGAAACAGGTAACCCGGAACTAAATTCATTCGGGTGGGGTTAGGATTATACTTATTCGGAGGAAATTAAGAGGTTTTTAGTAAAATTCTTTCGTCAAGTGGGGAAATCAAAAACCCAATTCGTCGAAAATAGTATGGAAAATCATGGTCGGAAAATAAATAAATAACGAACCTAAAGAGAGGGGTCATATATATAGCTTTTGGGGAACCATTTTCATATTTCGTTCTAAAAACGCTTAGAAAAACCCAAAAGAACCGTTCAAATACGCAAAAATTTCTGCTCGCTACGCTCGCATCACATGACTTAACAGTTTCAGTTTTAATCAATCGGGATATTTTTTCGCAATTCATTTTGGGGGTCAGGGTTCTGACCAAATATGTCTGATTAAGTCGTGGGCCAAAGAGGTTAGGAACCAATGATCTATACTACTTAAATCAAGAAAAAATAATATTTTTGCACAACTTCCTTTTTCTCGCATAGCCTATAATGAAATAGCTGTCTAACTTAGATAAAAAGCCAATATTGATTGGAAATGATGGCATTTCAATAGAAAATCGGTCAAAAGTACACACCAAATGGGTTCGAGAATTGATTTTTATCTTCAAAATTATGAGGGCGGCACATCCCCCTCAGACTCCCCCTGTCCGCGTTAGTTACCGCGGAGGGCGGTGCTTTGCACCTCTTTGGTTACTCACAATAGTTACTCACTATTTCAGTTTTTTAACCTTGATTTTTCCCCCACCCCCTATACAAATAACCTGGCACCGCCCCTGGCTGTAGGCCTACCTTTTGGACTGTGCAATTTTTTTTTGGACTGTGCGATTTTTTTTTTTGACCGTGCGATTTTTGTTGACTCTCCCTCCCAGCGAATCCCAAAAGTTGACAGCCCTGTTTAAATGGTTATAACGCATATAAGCACTTCATCCGGATAGTGGGGCAGGGGAACAAAGGGGGGCGGGAGCACAACAAATTCTGTCAGGGGGGCACCCCCCCCCCCCCCCCCCCTGAGCTACGCCACTGGCCCATATGCTCATTATTTATCACCCGCGCACGCATGATGGACGGTGCTGAACTTCTCTGCTGGCGACTACAGTACGATGTAGCCAGGGAGAGGGGTTCTCAGATGTGTTTTTTTGGGTAGGGATGTGTCACCAGCAAAATGAAAAACTGAGCGATCGATACGTTTGCCACTGTTTGAAGGAAAATGGGCCCATACTAGTATGTTGACCGGAGACCCATAATTCTTCTATATTTGACAGATTTTGGCTATTTAAAGGGAATCATGAAGTTAAAACTATTGTAAGGGGGTCAAAGCAAAATTGTAGTTAAAATAATGACACAAAAAATGGGCAAAAAATGAACAATCGTGAAATCGTCATGCGCAAGCTGCATGCATCTGAACACAACTCCACGACCAACAACAAAACACGCTTTAGCGTGAAATAGCTTGAATTTCCTCCATAATATGACAGTGACTATGAGATAGACCTTACAATATATGTGCGTAAACCCAGAAGCGGTACTGGCAAAAAATGAACAATAGTGAAACCGTCATGACGCAAGCTGCAATTTAGTTTGTGCATTTCATGCATCTGGACACAGCTCCATGACCAACAACAAAACACGCTTTAGTGTGAAATAGCTTGAATTTCCTCCATACAATATTTTTTATGACAGTGACTATCGAGATAGACCATACAATTTACAAGCACAGATTTGTTTGTGTGTGTGTGGGGAAGGGGGGGGCAGTCATAAAAATAATCACCATCTGAGTAGGGTCATAACATTAATCACTTTTATTTAGGGAGGCACCATTAGATTTTCAGGGGGAGGGCGGTAGGAAGTTGTGTTCGGGGGGCATTTTTTGTTTTTTTGGCAGCCGTAATCGGGGATTTTGTTTTTTCAATGTATTCATTCATATTGAGGTGGGTGGGGTAGAGTGTTTTTGGTGTTTTTTACTCATCAGGGTGGGGGTTTGTTGTTGGCCTGCATAGAGGGGGAATTTGTTTTCTTCCAAAAACTTCCTACCACCCCCCCCCCCCCCCTCCCCCTGAAAATCTAATGGTGCATAAATGTTCCCTGGACATATTGTGGCAAGTACTCATACAATTTTCTCTCCATTTCATACCAGAGATTGTGCGCCTTACACAAGTCATGGTTGCCTTGGTAACATTGGATAATGGCTGGGATGGCTGCTCATACAGCTGCTGCAGTGATATCAAAATCATACATTCATGAGCTGCCCTTACTTCACTTTCAGCATGTCATGCTATACTGTCAACCAGTCTGTTTTATGCCTCAATTTAAATGTAGATTTGGGAGTACTCCTTAGGTTTATATCAATAGTAGCTCTGGAGATTGCAGCAGCAACCAATCTATTTAGATGTACTGTGTCCAAAAAATGCTCACTTTTCACACCATGTCCTTTCTTCATCTCCTCAGAACCCCTCCACTATGCGTCCATCCGCGTCAGTCGTGATATTGTCGGTCGAAGAGGATTGGTTCAAGTCCACCAGTGACAAGGTAAGTGAGATTTCTACCCCAAGCTTTTCATCTCCTGCATCGGCACTTGAGTGAATGATAGCTGTACAACCAGGATGACCTTTTGGCATTGTAAACGTCTTTGCCCTGGCAAAATCCCCCGACTTACAAAGTTTGCTTGTGTGGTGGAAAGCTATATTATTTTCTTGATGGGGTAAGGTTCTCAGCTTACATCTCTTGTCTGGGTAGCTGGGGAGACGGGTGTTTTTTAACAAGTATTCCTGAGTCGTATGTTATATTGTCGATCGCACTCATCGGGGATCGGCGTGTCGCATGAATATCCCCCGTTTGCTAAACAATCCTTCAGTTTCTTACGCTAAATTGCCATGTCCTTTTCGTTGACGCTTCGAAGCTTGTCTCAACTTTATTCAGCTGCGTCTGTAAGCTGGATGGCGCAGGGACTGATTTGTTCATGGATGTCAGTATTGGTTGCACACCAGCTGTATAGCGATGCTGCCTTGGTAGAGACCTACAGCCAATCTGCGATTGGGTTTACCACTCCTCCCTCTCCCTGTTGTTGGGATTTCCCGGTAAAGTGTTCTCTTTCTTGAGATGAAAGTGCATGTGTCACATTTCAAATCGACAGCAATGCTGACCCCCCCCCCCCCCCCCCCATTTCTTGACTAGGTCAGCTACAGTAATACCAGGCGACCTGTACATCCTGGGCTGATATCGTGATGTTTGGCAACACAATCCTGCACAGTGTCCACACGTGTTGATAAATGCACCTCGGTATAACTAATTTCTCCTTGGCTCTCTTTTTCTTTCAGGATGTTGTCAACTTCTGAGGGTTCCACCAGTGGAGCCCCTGGAGTGTGTACTGTACTTGCACCAAGGATGCCTTCAACTCTGGGAAGAATTTCACCACTGTCGGTGTGCTTGAAACAGTTTTTAAACTCATGGTGAGTGAGTCTTTTCAGAGATTTGGTACTAGTAGTAAGTGATTTCTCTAATTTGCTTGTGGATGGAGAAGTAAGTATTTTGTTCCATGGTGAACATGTTTTTTCATCCAAGTAGCTGTGCGCTTTAACCATCCTCGACCTGTGCGACCCATTTTGCATTCAACCTTATCATCAATGTGCAGTGTTAAGTATTTGTCGTTAAAATCTTTTAAAATGCTCATTTGAGTGGTTAAAAGAACATTTTCTATAAACTTATTCACTTGAGGCCTACCAAAGTTTCATAAAATGAGGGTATACAGGACCAAACCTTCACTGTTCTGTTGCCTAAGGAAAAGTAGAATCGGACAAAAATATTGATATCCGAATTTATGAGGTTTGAATTGAATTTGAATTGTCACTGTATCGGGCACTGTATATTTTTACTGCTAAACTGCTAGGTAGCGATTCTAACAGGATATCACTTGACAATTTGCATTAAAGGTAGATGACCCGATCACATTTTCGTAACACAGAATTATTTCAAACATACGGAGATTTTCATATCATATGAAAGCTCGTATTTTTCTCATCATCATACTGAAATTTGACGGCCTAAATCGGTATAATAACGGAGAAATCGATGAAGTAACGTCGAAGTACCGCGAAAGATGGTAAACCCCGATATAGTTTGTGTACTACTCAATGGGTACAGTTCACAGCATCTTGTGCGTCTAAAAATAAGAACCATTAGAGCTATGCAACTCAAACTTTGGAACACAACTTTTATAAGGATGACCTTTCATGTAGAATAGAAAACTTCAAGTTGAAAATCAGAACATCTACCTTTAAGGCTGTAGCGGAATCCATCATATCTTTGATTCTTCATTAACAAAGGCAACCAGAGCTGTTTGTTCTAGTCATCTTAAAACGGTACAACAATGCGAAACTGATCATGGAAAGTTGTACACAAAAACTTTACACAGCAGACGAATCCAGACGAATAAATTCGAAATGTCAAAGGTCAGCTGTCAAGCACCGCGTAAATACAGGGTGTTCAAAACGAAATTGTTTGCCCTATTATTACATTTCGGGGCATAGTTTGGTTTCAAGATTATCTTAATTTGAACCATGCCCCTCATTGCAGTCAATATTTGTATACTATTTTCCCTCGGTACTGGCTACGGGCCTATCACCCCGAACCCGAGGGGTGATAGGCCGTAGCCAGTACCTCGAGAAAATAGTTTGCTCGATTTCTCCTCTACCAATACCATGTAGTAGTTGTATACTACTTCTTGTCATTGATGAACAGGTTAAAATGTCACAATAGGCCCCCATTGATTATTTATTTGTATGCAATTTCACACATTGAATGGTATTAAGATTCTTTTTCCATTCCAACTTCTCTATAATGGTGTGTGTGCTTATTAATTTGACCAAAATAATAAGATTTTTTACTACACTTTTCTACCCAGATTTTAATACCACCAAATGTAATGAACACAGACACTGACAAAGCCAATTAATCTACATATCAGATTTAATAAACAATAGATAAACATTTTTTTTCTTCTTTTTTCTAGTTACATCTCAAAACTACAAAAGATCATTAGAAATTATATCATGTATAGCAAAACTGCATAAAAGGCATTGGTATAGCTTTTAAAACCAGCCCATATTGATAAAAACACAATTTTCTGAAATTTGCTATCTTCAGTAGATAGCAATATTTGGACATAATGACTGTATAAGAAAATCTGTCAAAAAAGGGACTTAAAAGTTAGTTTAACATATCAAAATGGTCAAAAGATGTTGAGAAAAGCCTAAACATCCCATGTATGAGCAATTACTGAAAACATATCCTCTGTAAAGGGGGTTTTAAGGGTGGACTCTCAGGTACAGCTTCCGTAAAACTGCCGTAACTTCTTAATTATTCATTGAATATGACATGAATAATTGTTTTCAGTGACCGCTCCCTAAATAAAATAGATTCCCTATCATCATTTTTATCATATTTGTGATGCCCGTATTGTTTACTCAAATCGTGTGTAATATGAGATTCATACGACATTCGGTTTTTGAATTATGATAGAAAAATCAAATTTAGATCAAATATTTTGCATTCCTCTTATGGTCACATTTCTTAAGTTGGGACCCTAAAAAGGGTGGATTTGTCACATTTTTTCGCTTATTTGCCATTCAAATGCTTATATTTTTCAAACCATACATCACAATTGAGTACATTTAGTCTCAGTTGGAAGATAATTTATTGCTTTAATAGTATCTATAAGAAAAATGTATAAATCAAGTTGAGATTAATTACTATAACTCGTTAATTACAATTAGTCAGGGTGGAGGAGGGTGAGGATGCATGAGGGTGAGGATGCGATATGCACACTATGTATTTCAATGGGATGGGCAACATTTTTTCACTTATTTGCCATTCAAATGCTTATAATTTTCCAACCATACATCACAATTGAGTATATTTAGTCTCATTTGGAAGATAATTTATTGCTTTAATAGTACCTATAAGACAAATTTATAAATCAAGTTGAGATTAATTACTATAACTCGTTAAATTACAATTAGTCAGGGTGAAGGCGGGTGAGGATGCATGCGTGTGAGGATGCATGCTATGTATTTCCAATGGGATGGGCAAAATAAATGATTAAACCTTGTATATTAGTTCATTGAATTATTATTTTGTGTGATTAGTATCATTATTGTAATTACCAAACCTTGATTAGTGTTAATTACATCCCCAATTAATTAATATTACTAATTAATTGCAAACAACAAATACCATCTGAAAATGTATCAACGGCAGATTATTACCCATTTCTAATGGTAACTGAAGGGGGGGAGGGGGGCAATATCTCTGCAGTGTTTTAATGAGGTTGGACCTAATGTTGAATGATCCTTAATATTGTAGATAATCTTTGCTAATTATATTGATACTAATTACCTAGCAAGTGCTTATTTTATCCACCAAATCCGCACAATAATATCACTTTTTAGTGTTTAGGATTAACATGTCCATCGCCGTCACCCTACTAGTTTTCAAATTGTTCAATATCCAATGCTGATTTCTATAGATCAACAGTTTTAACTATAATATTAGCAAGATGTCAGTGCAATTAATGCCAGGCATAACATTGTAATCAATTCATAATACAGAAATGAGGTTGTAAGTAATCAGCCGAATTTGTTTTCTTCATTTTTGGACACCCTGTATAATAAGATTTGAATGAATTGTACCTTTCTACCAGAAAGTAGAAAGGTATGTTCATATTAAACTTCATTTAAGTGTTTCTTTTGACAAACAACATTTATATACATTTTTGTCATACTGTCCACACAGAATAATATATAGTTTTTTATGTGAAAATTGACACATTTGATCACCCTGTATTTTCGTTTGACAATTAATTAACCCTACATATAATGTATGACCGGAAGGGCCTTGCCTTTGGCTTATCTAATCTAGGGTTCTATATTTATTTTAATGCACTATGTTTAAATTAGGAAGCATACAGTAAATTACATTTCATAGTAATATTTCTTTTGTTACACCCTATATATTTCCTAAGTCACCCTGTACACTGGAACAAACACTAGCTATTCACAATCCTAGATATCTCAGCTTTCTAACAATGTATCATTTTGCACACTTTGGATTTATACTTTTTGAGTTATAGGATTAGAGCATTATCGCATGTAATTTTTGTCAAATGTATGCATGTGACGCAATAGGGTCCCAACTTAATAAATGTGACCTTATACAATCCTGGAAAAAAGTCTTGGAACACTTGCGTGTGATTAACGGGAAAGTGTCACCCCCACTCCCCTGTATAATGTTGACCACGGCCAGTGGATCCTGCAGCTTGCCAGAGTGTCCCAACATTGATCGATGTGGGTGGGAAGGAAAAATCTAATTTGAACAATTTCCCTTTATAACAGAAGACACTAAGATCTATATGCACACAATACCCAACATGTGTGCTCAGCGTTCGCGTTCCAAGGACCTTTTTCCAAGATGTAGCTTGTGAAGTCCGTACCATAGTCAAATGGTACATTTTCTGACTTTTCTGAGTGGGTTAGTGTTGAAATGTTTTAATTTCAAATTACAAAAAAATGCAATTGTGTAACTTTTTTGTTACAGTCAGTATGTTGGAATACTATCCTTTAACCCTAACCATCCTCAATGCCGCAAATGTCCATGGTAAAGTCTGTCTGTGCCAGCTGGCGTGGCACTTTTTCGATGAAATAATGGCCCCATTGGCCCCCGTGGCGCACTGGTAGAGCGTTCGTCTCGCAACAGAGAGGTTGTGGGTTCGAGCCCCGGTGGCGGCGCCACTCTTTTTATCCGCGTTTTTGTCGTTGAAAAAAAAAAAATGTGACTTAGGAGGTTAGGGTTAAAGGAAATCCGTGCCATGGAATTTTAGCGCTCAGATATGTAGCATTAATATTATACAGACCACTTCTGATTCCGAAGGTTAAATTTTTTAAAAGTACCGCGTAAAGACAAAATCGGCTTTAGAAAGAAAAACAATCACATGCATAGACTTCGCTATATTAATCAAAGCTATGACAATAGACTTACGAGATGTTAGCATCTCTGTTTCGATTTATGCATTGAATTCCTGCGTGATACTGTCCAGCGACATGTTGCCGATAAGGCGGTTTTTAGTGACGATGACGTCATCGACACGGACAACTGGGGATGTGCAGTTTTAATTCGTTTTATTGGATATTATCGTTCTGTGTTCAATTAAAATGGTCAATAAACATTAGATAATTATTTTCCTACCGTATATATAATTCATGGTTTAATGAATAGAATGGTGTTCCTTTAACAGTTATGTTAATGTTTTGATAAAGTTGTACATGAGATAGTTACTTCAATGATATAGGCCAACTGATAACCAACTTCAGCATGTATCACAGAAAGGGGTCCCAACTCAAAGCGCATGACCTTATATTAAATGACAGGAATAAAGTAGAATATCAATGAATTGCTGTTTAAGAGTTGATCCTACTTGAATTAATATTTAACATATTGTTTTTCACTCTTTTTATACAGAAAAGGACGACTTGACATGGCACAGTGAATGAATCATGATCGAGAATGATATTGGAGATCAGATTTTCATTATTCACCACAGATCCTATTCATCACAGATCCTATTCATCACAGATCCTATTCATCACAGTTTGGACAATTGAATCTTGAATAACGTTACTATTACTATAATATCAAAAGTGAACAATGTATGTAAATTGAGAGAATGTAACTTTATCTCTAATTTCAATATCATGACAGATAGTTCTGTTTTCACTTCAATACACAACAGTTTGATTAATTTAATGGGCACCTGTCTGTGTAAAAAGTGCAGACTTTATCATAATACACCTGTTCCTGTTGATCATCCATACTTTTAATTTAAAGAGAAGTACTTATTGTAAGAGAACAATTCAGCTTTTATTATTACTAGCAGACAATGTGCATCAACATTTTGTTGTTTCCTTTTTAAATAACTTAGGCTTTTGCTTCAGTAATTATTTCATTTTTTGATGTAAAAATAGTAAATTGTGACATGGAATAGCCTCTTGTAGACATATAACATTGATTTGTCAGAAATGTGATATAGCTTGAGTGTTGTAGCGAGAAGCCCAAAGATTGATTCTGGTGCCTCTTCTTGATAATATTAATAGATATGTCTCTAAATAGAGACATATTTTGTATCTAAATCATTATTATTTATTACTAAATAAACAAATATATTGCTTAAAAGCAATAGATTTGTTTATTTATTTAATTTTCTATTTTAAGTCCCTACAAGTGGTGCCCAGCTCACATGCACTCTGTCTTCACCTTAATAAAGGCAAAAGGCATATGATACATTTTTTGTGGAGTGCAATGTTTTGGTAAATTATTTATAAACACGAAACTGGAATATCTACAGAGCAATAAATGTCCTAATTACTTCAAAATCATGGTTTGAATGGGTTAAAATAAACTGTGGGCTCTGACAACTTAGTTTCTGAGTGGTTTTTTTCTTCTTCCTAAAATAGAATTCCATGGTTTAACACTGCATTAATTAAAGCTTTTACGATGTTTCTGGCTATGATCGCAAGTCGCAACACTGTACGCAAGTGTATGCAATAATATGGAATACTTTTATAAGGAATATTGAAACAAATGTGTTGAAATTGGAAGTTCAATTTTTTTTTTAACGGAATAAAGTCAAAATATATTTATGAGTCCATCAGGAATGTCTTTCTACAATCAAATATCATTAAAAGAGAGAAAAGAAAATGTCTAAAAATTTGAAAAAGATGACATAATATTGCTTTAACTACACTATAGATAATTACACCATTCCTACAATCAAATGGCTACATTCACTACATTAAAAAAATGTACCTCAAAATGTTGATGTTAAATGTTCAATGATTAATTTGAGTTAACAATTGATGATGGCCTATATTAGCATGATTCTAGCAGAATCTATGACAAGCGAAACTCAATTAAATAAACGCGAGGATCAAGCAAA
This sequence comes from Ophiura sarsii, assembly GCA_035610835.1. NCBI lineage: Eukaryota > Metazoa > Echinodermata > Ophiuroidea > Amphilepidida > Ophiuridae > Ophiura > Ophiura sarsii. The sequence goes on along the minus strand of JAYJML010000236.1, from coordinate 27,796 downwards.
TGATACCAGCCGAGTAATTGAAATGAATGATTAATTTGGTTAAGACCAATTTCATACATGATGGTCAACAATCGGTAGTGGTTATTTTCTTGGTGGTGATTGATTTCAATGGTGAATGAGTAGAAGAAAAGAAGTGTGAAAATTGCATAATGTGAATCACATTTTTCTTTACACATCCTGATATTTCCATTTTGGCACTGTTATCTTGTGGATACTAAAAGGTTTTGTAGGGTTTTGTTTACCCTACCCCACCTTTGATGGTAGGAATGGTGTAATTATCAATGGTGTAGTTAAAGCAATATTATGTGATCTTTTTCAATTTTTCAACATTTAACCCCTCCCCCACCCCATCCCCATCCCCACAACACCCACCCCCCATTGCAAAATACGTTCTGCCGTGCCTGAATTCAATATACTAAACCTTCATGAATAAAGCTATTTTATTTTAGGAATGGTGTAATTATCAATGGTGTAGTCAAAGCAATATTATGTGATCTTTTTCACATAATAGGCATATATTTTTCTCTCTCTTTTAACCCTAACTCTACTACACCACACGGCAACTGGGCGGAAAAAAATGTTTTGTCCGGATGACCTTTCTGGTGAATTTTGGGGGTCAGAAAACAAATCTGGTGCGTGTGGTGTACTAGAGTTAGAGTTATTGAAGTTTGACTAAACCTTGTTATTAAACTTGCCTGATAATTGACTTATTAATTTCAAGATTGTATTCAAAATCAAGGTGGTATGTTGTACAATCCTTTTTCTATAGTTTGCGTGTGTGGAAATTTAATAGGGAAGTGCCACTAATATAATTGTAGCTCATTTTGTTAACAATGTGTTGCTTATTATAATACAAAAGGAGAGGAAACCAGGCCAAATGAGTCAAATGATCCATACCGAATTGGGAAGTCTTTATTGCATTTTGAGGTAGTATTACCGCCATTTCGTCAGTTATCTATTTTAATCAATTTCACTTTTCAAAAGTGTATACATTTATTTCGTCAATTATAACTTTTCAAAAGTGATAATCAACGAAATGACAGTAGTATTATCTTAAGATACAATGAGCACATCTCAATTCTGTAATTTGATTTCATTTTGCTTTGTTTCACTTTGTGTTGCCTCTTTTGCTTTATTTCATCTTGTTTCACTTTAATTTATTTTGTTTCGTTGATTAAAATAAGCCATTGGCTTTTTCTCCTGAAAGCAAAAGGTGTTGGAACGGAACAGCAGGGTTTATTTCCAGATGCCATCATAATAATTTTCTTAGTGTACACAAGGGTGTGAATGGTGTGAGAATGTAGAAAGTCCCCCATCTCCTAGCTACCACAGTAAACCCACATCTAACAGCCATTTTCTTCTATTGGCTAATTCATGTTTATAAATGTCTTTGTGTTTTATTAGTGGTTGTTGAGCATCAATGGGCAAAAAATCTAATATCTGGATTATATTTGTTTAGGAAATACGTTAGTTTAAAGATATCACGTGCAAAATTGACTTGTTCACAGATGCCTCCAAAGTTTCTCTCAAAGAAGCATTACACTTGGTAAAAATACTTGGTTTTAGGCCATTGCAATTTTTACTAACTCTGATTGTTTTGCTTATTGATTAATAAAAGACAAACACATTGTCTGAACGTGCTATTTTTATACATCTCTTTGATTCCTGTTCTGAATCTTGTAATCAAATGGACTAAGATGAGAAGGCTACTGTGGACAAATCGATTTTGCACATCATATCTTTAACGTTCCATATTTCATAAAAGAAATTAGCCAAGTCTTAGATTTTAGCCACGTAATGATTAGGCCTAATAGACCCTGCTCTGATAAAATGTAAAGACATTTACTAAATTGTATTAGTACACTGTTAAAACGCTATTTAACATTTTAAACAACCACAAGTTAACAAGTGAATCGCTCAACGTTGTTTAACAAATTAAACAATATTGCTGAAAATGTTAAACATGTTGATTACATTTTGAGCAATATTGTAAACAACGTTGAGCAATTCATTGCTTAACTTGTGGTGGTTTAAAATTTTAAACAACACTTTTAACAGTGTAAGTATATAGCTAAAAATGGATGCCAGAAAGGGGTTAACTTTATTTTGAATCGCCTGGTATAAAACATGAACAGTTTCGATAGAAATGTCCTTTTATGGGATTCTGTTAATTTCATGAGGACATTATTTTTATCAAATGGAATTGTTTGGGGGTATTGCACGAATTTGATGCTTAAATACCAACTATGGTAGGCTTAATGCCCAGTTTGACAGAAAAAACATGCTTCCTGATTGTAAAGTACATTTTTTAACAAACATAGTTGTCAATATTTTTGTTTGGTTTGTTGTCAAAAGCATCATTTTTACATTTATTTAATTGATTTTAGCAAATCATGTTTGAAATAAAGCAAATTCATTGTCAAGTATATTTGTCTGTTCTGTTTCGTTTTTACATGAAATGCTTTTTAGGTTTTACATGGAAAAGTGGTTCTTGGTTTATCAGCGAGATTCCACAATTTTCTGCCAAAGATCCACATATTTTTCCTGTTGCCCACTCAAGTAATTAAATGAATAATTATGGGTGTAGGGTATTAAGCAAAGACCAAAACAAATAAAAGCACATATTTTCACGCTCAGTGCTCCCCCCCCCCCCCTCAAAAAATTGAAGGGGCATAGACCCCCAGGCGCGGCGCTACATTGGGGGGGGGGGGGGGGGGGGGGGTCCCCCTCCCCTCCCCTATGATTTGCAAAAACAAACAAGTAAAAAGAAAAAAGATAATGTTGAACGGATTTTACAAATTAATTCTATCACACTCAACTGTTACTATGGGGACATTTCACCAGCCCCTTATTATGAAAGTGTATGTGTATGTGGATATATATTTCTGTGGATCCGTGTTTTATAATATGTCCCCTTAGACAAGTTCCACATAGTTGGGTACAACCCCTAACCCCCTTACCCCACAAAAAATATGTTTTTAAGACGTTTCAGACCACTGTTTCTACGTGGACATGCTAATGTCCCGAGGTTTTTCATGTCCCCACAAATGGGTGAAAAAGTTAAAAATACGATCCACATAGAAACAGTCAAGTGAATATATTATATAGGGGGCAGTGGCGTGCGCAAAGGGGGGGGGGGGCCCCCCACTATTGAGTCAGTCGGGGGAAACTTAGGCCAGTCGGGGGAATTGAGGAGGCTAGGTCAGTGGCATCATGGAATTATGATAGTCAAAAACACAGATGAAAAATTTTCGCGCGCTACGCGCGCATATGTCTTCCCAAAATGCAATATTCTTTGGTACAAGCTTGTTTAGAGCCAAAATGTAGCTCAATCGTGCAAAAAAAGGTGTAAATTCGAAAATGTTCGCACGCTACGCGCGCAGTTCTTTACTCAAATAGTCGGGGGAATTTCATTTATGGCCAGGTGGCCCCCCCCCCCCACTCACAATCCTGCGCACGCCACTGATAGGGGGCCGGGGCCACCCCTCCCCTAATAAAAAGGGGGAAAAGGGAAAGAGAGGAAGAAGAGGGGACAAAGGAAAGGGGTGGGGTATTGAAAAGGCGGGCGGAGAGGCATTCGAGGGACATAAACGTTTGGTATAAAATTGGATCGATTAAGCCCATGTTTAACGGGTCTCGCTATGAGTTTTTAACAATATTGGGAGAGAGGCAGTCGAGCTCAACATTTTAAAAATCATAGCGAGACCAATATAGGCTACATTGGGCGAAAATCATCCAATTTTATCATTATTATGTTTTGGATCCAATAATTATTGTGATCCAATGAAATTGGACGTTGAGTGTCGGGATATTATACGCGTACGTGCGTTGACTAGAAATCTGATATTTGTTGGGATGTAACTAGTATAACTATCGATGATAGGGCCTATGCTTTTTTAAACCTAAAGTTTTTCAACATAACCATTCTAAATCAAGAATATATAATCAGTTTGCATAACTTCTTTCTGGCATAGGTCTATATAAAAAGCCAATATTGATCGGAAATGACAAGTTATTGCTTTTCAATAGTTCACCCTCTTTCACCCCCTCTTTCTAACTAGACCAATAAAATATTGGTCTAAGTAGCCTACACACCAAATTGCACCAAACATGCCAAATGGGTCGAAAATTGAAAAAAAATCAAATTCGGAGGAGGCACATCCTCCTATCCTCAGACTTTCCCCTGTTCGAGTATATTAATTATGCTCAACTTCTATCTTGCATTGATAACAAACAAAATATTGATTGGAAATGAAGAGGTGGCTTTTCGATAACATTTTGGTCAAAAGTACACCAGATCGCACCAAATGAGTTTAAAAATTGAAGACATTTCCAATTCTGGGTACGCTTTAGAATACTAAAGGAACTCCCGAATTCTGATGGAGGGGGCACCCCACCCCCACCCCTCACATTCCACCTGTCTATAAACCATCTAGGCCCTATGTAGGCCCCTATATCATTGTATATATGCTCAACTTCTTTCTTGCATTGATAAAAAACAATGATTGATTGGAAATGAAGAAGTGACTTTTCGATAAAATTAGGGTCAAAAGTATACACCAGATCGCACAAAATGAGTTTGAAAATGTTCGAACGCTGAGAGGGGCACTGACACCCTCACACTCCACCTGTCCGCCTCGCACCTTCATTTGGCATTCATTATTTTCACTTTTTGGACGGGAAACAGTGCCCCCTACGGAAAATACCCATGTCACAACCCCCTCCTCTCCCTCCCTCCCCCCCCCCCCCCCCCCCCCCCGTCTCAAATTGGGCGGCAACTTTAAATAAATGTCCTGGGAAAAAGTATTAGAACGCTTTACTTGTTACCAACGATAAAGTAACACCCCTCTTTCAAAGTTGAGAAATATTAATTTCGTCAGCAGTTGTTCAAAGTGTTCCAACATTGATCCCAACATTGATGTTTAAGATGTCCTTTTCAGCTATTATATCAACATCATTTAAAGAGGAATAACTTAAATCCGCACACAATGTTCAAAACGTGTAGCGCGTTCCAAATTTATTTCCAAGACTTGTAGTTCGCAAGCTTCCAAGTATCTCCTCGGTATGGCATTGTTGATATGGTCCCCGCACTGTATAAAATGTATGCTGTACAAGGCATTCACATACAGATACTGTTAATTTAACGGTAATAGCGCCCACATACGACAGATTATTTTTGTTCTACAATTGAATGAAAGTAAAAATAATCTGTCATCTGTGGGCGCTATTACCGTTATATTAACAGTCTGTATTTTGGTTGATCGGTGAGTAAAATCAGGAGGTGTTCTGTAAGGGACCGTCACGAGCACAGCATTCAGGCGATTGAAGAAAATACGTTTTTCATCATTTGACTGCAATGCACATTTCAAATTTTAAACAAGAAAATGGTTTTAAAGTGCTTAATTTTGACTTCAAGATAATTTGATATGACTTACGAATAACTTCAGTAAGCAATGCAGACAAATACCACATTTTGATTGATTTTACATGTTAAAATTGCGAAATTTGTGCTGATGTGTTAGTAAGGCGATCGTAGAAATACATGTACGTTTTTTTCCCAATTTGACTCACAAGTACATATTTTCAAGTTTTAAACAAGTTATGAACATGGTTTGAAGTGCTTCAGTTTAACTTCGATTTGATATGACTTATAACTAACTTCAGTAAGAAATGCAGACAACCACATTGATTGATTTTACACCCTATATGACTGTATTTGCCAAATGTGTGCTGAAAATAAGATATTTGAAGAGTTTAGTTCCATAAGGAGCTAACTCACTAAAAGTGAAATAGGAGAAAAGCAAAGTTTTTTAAAATGAGGATGTTGCACTTCTTTGATTATGCCAATTTTCTGCCATATAGGCCTACCACATGTGGAAGCTTAAAAACTGGTTTGATTTCATTTGTTTTATTTTCACTGTAGGCTATGTCTTAAACATTCCAGAAGTCATTTGGAGAACAAAATTGAGATTATTCAAGCTTTAGAAACATTGAAACGGAAATGGGCAATTGTAACACTAAAATGGTACACTGCACTTTTTCAACGGGGCCGCTATGGGCATGAAATGTTAGTAGTGTTGTGTGCCCCCCCCCCCCCCCCCCCCCCCGCCCCCCTGCTTCCTGCTATGCATTTGCTATGTTCAAAATGTATAACAATTATTAAAAGTATTCACATTTTTTATGATCACACACAATGAATTGCATGCAAAGAAATTGTACCCATGGTGCACTAATTAACAATGGGTAAATTTAGCCTGGCAAGCCCAGCGCTCGCTGTGATGTGGTGCTTTTGTGTACATGTGACTTACTGTCACCCTGGCGACCCAGGACATTTTTTGTCCTCCATTCAATCCCCACCCCCACCCCACCCCACCGTTCTACCACTACGTTTTTAAATATCTCATTGGGAGGGAGGGGAGGGGGAAGCAGTGGCATTTCCGCATGGGGGGGGGGGGGGGGGGGAGAGAGATGATTGACCAGTGGGGCAGCATCACTGACATTTTAGGCAGGAAAATGAGGGGAGGCAAGACAGATTTGGGAGAAAAATGCACGGAAAAAGGTGAAATTGTGGCTTTTATTGTAAATATTGCCTGAAATTACCTTATTTTTGCTGAATTAAACATTATTACGGTGAGCATTTTATCATGCATGTACCCCCCCCCCCCCTCCCCATGGTCAAATGTTGGGTGGAGGAAATTATACCGCCCCCACCTCCACCACCTGGATTTACACCTGGGTGGATAGGCAAAAATACCCATTTTGAACATTTTATAGCAAATGCATAGGTGGCGGAAGCAGAGGTGGGGGGGGGGGGGGGCAGGGGCACACAACACTACTAACATTTCATGAGAGGGATAGCGGCCCCATTGAAAAAGTGCAGTGGTCCATTTTTAGTGTTACAATTGCCCATTTCCGTTTCAATGTTTCTAAAACTTGAATAATCTCAATTTTGTTCTCCAAATGACTTCTGGAATGTTTAAAAACTGATTTCCTCCTATTTGTGCATGTTTTTCTACATGTTTTAAAATTATTTTTAAATTGGGCTTGTCCCTAATTTGTTTGCTTCCCCCACCACTGAATGAGGTACAAAATGTATAGCTTACAAATTAAATGCAAAGGTCTATATCAATGATATCATTATGCAATGATCACATTCAAAAACTGGTTGTTTTTAATCTAAAGAAGAAAGTCCACACTATTGGAGAGGTTAAAACCTAGTGAGGACTTTCTTCTTTTGATTTTTTATCCCTTGGAGGTATCCTATTTCCAAGTCATCACAGTGTATACTCCCATACCACATAAGCTTTAAAGTCATAGCCTAGGCCTATAGTTCTACCAATTTTTGTTTTGTAAACATGGTAAATGAAGGAAAAAGTTATTTCTAGATGCTTTGAATTGCACGGTCCATTTTTATAGTCTGTATTAGGGATGCTTGGGTTGTCCTGGGTTGTCGGATGCAATTGATGTACTATTACTCTCGAGTATGAGGGCAAAAAAAGTGGCAGCAATGTCATTCATTATTTGTATGACTATGACTTTTTATCTTTTTGGTGTACACAGAGTTAAATCTGCAATTAATTTAATCCACAGCAATGAAGAGGATTTTATTTTTGACCAAAGTGCAAAAAAAGAGAGATTTTTTAACCTCAAAACTTTTTACCTTTTTAGGTAAACAAATTAAAAACTATGAAACATTTAAAGGTAGATGTTCCGATTTTTAACTTGAAGTTTTTTATTCGACATGAAAGGTCATCCTCAAAAAAGTTGTATTCCAAAGTTTGAGTTGCATATAACTCTAATGGTTCTTATTTTAGACGCACAAGATGCCGTGAAATGTGCCCATTGAGTTGTACACAAACTATATTGGTGGTTACCACTTTTCGCGGTAATTTGATGTTATTTCATCGATTTCTTCGTAATCATACTGATTTGGACCGTCAAATTTCAGTATGTTAATCAGAAAAATATGATCTTTCATATGATATGAAAATCTCCATGTTTGAGAAAAATCTGTGTTATGAAAATGTGATAGGGTCATCTACCTTTAATAAGGCCAAACAAAGTAAAAGGTTTGTCTCAAAGCTTGCGCACGCATTGGTTTTGAAATGCCAAAATACCGCGTCTGAAATGCAGAAAATTGTATTTTTTATTTTTTTTTCCATACAAATTTTTATTTCGAGTTTTTCTTAAAAATATCGGCAGATTTTCCTTTTCTCAAACTTTTACATGACTCAGTTCTTCAAAAAACGCTGCACAATTGTTCGTATACACAACTACATCACAATATTCATTTCAAATAGAAAAAACAAATATCAGAAAGG
>JAYJML010000236.1:0-19375 GCA_035610835.1 Ophiura sarsii | reverse complement strand
CACATGTGGTATATGGCAGAAAATTGGCATAATCAAAGAAGTGCAACATCCTCATTTTAAAAAACGTTACTATTCTCCTATTTCACTTTAGTGAGTTAGCTCCTTATGGAACTAAACTCTTCAAATATCTTATTTTCAGCACACATTTGGCAAATACAGTCATTTAGGGTGTAAAATCAATCAATGTGGTTGTCTGCATTTCTTACTGAAGTTAATTATAAGTCATATCAAATCGAAGTTAAACTGAAGCACTTCAAACCAAGGAGTTATTATATTAAATAATAACTCCTTGTTCAAACCATGTTCATAACTTGTTTAAAACTTGAAAATATGTACTTGTGAGTCAAATTGGGAAAAAACGTATTTCTACGATCGCCTTACTAACATATCAGCACAAATTTCGCAATTTTAACATGTAAAATCAATCAAAATGTGGTATTTGTCTGCATTGCTTACTGAAGTTATTCGTAAGTCATATCAAATTATCTTGAAGTCAAAATTAAGCACTTTAAAACCATTTTCTTGTTTAAAATTTGAAATGTGCATTGCAGTCAAATGATGAAAAACGTATTTTCTTCAATCGCCTGAATGCTGTGCTCGTGACGGTCCCTTACAGAACACCTCCTGATTTTACCCACCGATCAACCAAAAATACAGACTGTTAATATAACGGTAATAGCGCCCACAGATGACAGATTATTTTTACTTTCATTCAATTGTAGAACAAAAATAATCTGTCGTATGTGGGCGCTATTACCGTTAAATTAACAGTATCTGTATGTGAATGCCTTGTACAGCATACATTTTATACAGTGCGGGGACCATATCAACAATGCCATACCGAGGAGATACTTGGAAGCTTGCGAACTACTAGTACAAGTCTTGGAAATAAATTTGGAAACGCGCTACACGTTTTGAACATTGTGTGCGGATTTAAGTTATTCCTCTTTAAATGATGTTGATATAATAGCTGAAAAGGACATCTTAAACATCAATGTTGGGATCAATGTTGGAACACTTTGAACAACTGCTGACGAAATTAATATTTCTCAATTGAAAGAGGGGTGTTACTTTATCGTTGGTAACAAGTAAAGCGTTCTAATACTTTTTCCCAGGACATTTATTTAAAGTTGCCGCCAGCGTTCGAAATAGCGGCCATCCGGTCATCCGAAATGACCAAATCTACCGGCGGATGACCAGTTTTTCTTGGCCGATCATCCGGCGGATGACCAAAATGATGGGAGATGAAAGTGAAGAAGAGAATCACCAGGATGCATTAGAGGCTATAGACCTGACCGTCCTATTGAGAGACTACTGAAAGAAAAAGTCATGGTCGCGAATGAACCAACCCTAGAAGCTGCAAATGAGGATGACACTGACACAGCTGACGACACCGACTCTGCAGCTGCAGTTGTGGAACTTGAGGCTGAGTCAGATGAGGATGACCTGGACACAGATCCAATGGAGTCGGGAGATAAGAGTGAAGAGGAAAAAAAATTAAGTTTACATCTAAAAAAAATGAATAATAAGAGTGAAGAGGAGGATTATCCGGATCAGGATGCATTAGAAGCGGCACATAAGGATGACACTGACACAGCGGACGACACGTCACCCTGAAATTATGGAACTTGAGGCTGAGTCGGATGAGGATGACCTGGGCACAGATCCAATGGAGTCGGGAGATAAGAGTGAAGAGGAAAAAAATTAAGTTTACATCTTAAAAAAAATAAATAAAAAAAGAGTGAAGAGGAGGATCATCCGGATCAGGATGCATTAGAAGCGGCACATGAGGATGACACTGACACAGCGGACGACACGTCACCCTGAAATTGTGGAACTTGAGGCTGAGTCGGATGAGGATGACCTGGTTACAGATCCAATGGTTGGGAGATGAGAATGAAGAAGAGGATCATCAGGATGCATTTCAGGGCTTACAGTTGGTCGTCCTATTCAGAGACGTAATATATTAAAACATCACATTTTAGGCGAGTCTTCATATATATATGGAGACTCGCTTAAAATGTGATTTTTGAGCATGCTACTGAAAAAATGCGGATAACCAGAAATATTGGCGGATGACCAAAATCCCAACCTAGGTTATCCGGTGGATAACCAATTTATTGTTCTTATTTCGAACGCTGGTTGCCGCCCAATTTGAGACGGGTGGGGGAGGGAGGGAGGGAGGGAGAGGGTTGTGACATGGGTATTTTCCGTAGGGGGCACTGTTTCCGAGTCCAAAAAGTGAAAATAATGAATAATGAAGGTGCGAGGCGGACAGGTGGAGTGTGAGGGTGTGCCCCTCTCAGCGTTCGAACATTTTCAAACTCATTTTGTGCGATCTGGTGTATACTTTTGACCCTAATTTTATCGAAAAGTCACTTCTTCATTTCCAATCAATCATTGTTTTTTATCAATGCAAGAAAGAAGTTGAGCATATATAGGGGCCTACATAGGGCCTAGATGGTTTATGGACAGGTGGAATGTGAGTGGGCGTGGGGTGCCCCCTCCATCATAATTCGGGAGTTCCTTTAGTATTCTAAAGCGTACCCAGAATTGGAAATGTCTTCAATTTTTAAACTCATTTGGTGCGATCTGGTGTTCTTTTGACCAAAATGTTATCGAAAAGTCACCTCTTCATTTCCAATCAATATTTTGTTTGTTATCAATGCAAGATAGAAGTTGAGCATAATTAATATACTCGAACAGGGGAAAGTCTGAGGAGGATGTGCCTCCTCCGAATTTGATTTTTTTTTCAATTTTCGACCCATTTGGCATGTTTGGTGCAATTTGGTGTGTAGGCTACTTAGACCAATATTTTATTGGTCTAGTTAGAAAGAGGGGGTGAAAGAGGGTGAACTATTGAAAAGCAATAACTTGTCATTTCCGATCAATATTGGCTTTTTATATAGACCTGTGCCAGAAAGAAGTTATGCAAACTGATTATATATTCTTGATTTAGAATGGTTATGTTGAAAAACTTTAGGTTTAAAAAAGCATATCGATAGTTATAGGCTACTAGTTACATCCCAACAAATATCAGATTTCTAGTCAACGCACGTACGCGTATAATATCCCGACACTCAACGTCCAATTTCATTGGATCACAATAATTATTGGATCCAAAACATAATAATGATAAAATTGGATGATTTTCGCCCAATGTATATTGATTTTTAAAATGTTGAGCTCGACTGCCTCTCTCCCAATATTGTTAAAAACTCATAGCGAGACCCGTTAAACATGGGCTTAATCGATCCAATTTTATACCAAACGTTATGTCCCTCGAATGCCTCTCCGCCCGCCTTTTCAATACCCACCCCTTTCCTTGTTGTCCCCTTTCCTTTGTCCCCTCTTCTTCCTCTCTTTCCCTTTTCCCCCTTTTTATTAGGGGAGGGGTGGCCCCGTCCCCGGCCCCCGATATAATATATTCACTTGACTGTTTCTATGTGGACCGTATTTTTGACTTTTTCACCCATTTGTGGGGACATGAAAAACCTCGGGACATTAGCATGTCCACGTAGAAACAGTGGTCTGAAACGTCTTAAAAACATATTTTTTGTGGGGTAAGGGGGTTAGGGGTTGTACCCAACTATGTGGAACTTGTCTAAGAGGACATATTATAAAACACGGATCCACAGAAATATATATCCACATACACATACACTTTTAATAATAAGGGGCTGGTGAAATGTCCCCATAGTAACAGTTGAGTGTGATAGAATTAATTTGTAAAATCCGTTCAACATTATCTTTTTTCTTTTTTACTTGTTTGTTTTTGCAAATCATAGGGGATGGGACCCCCCCCCCCCCCCCAATGTAGCGCCGCGCCTGGGGGTCTATGCCCCTTCAATTTTTTGAGGGGGGGGGGGGGGAGCACTGAGCGTGAAAATATTTGCTTTTATTTGTTTTGGTCTTTGCTTAATGCCCTACACCCATAATTATTCATTTAATTACTTGAGTGGGCAACAGGAAAAATATGTGGATCTTTGGCAGAAAATTGTGTAATCTCGCTGATAAACCAAGAACCACTTTTCCATGTAAAACCTAAAAAGCATTTCATGTAAAAACGAAACAGAACAGACAAATATACTTGACAATGAATTTGCTTTATTTCAAACATGATTTGCTAAAATCCAAGTTTTTCAATTGAAAAACCAATTAAATAAATGTAAAAATGATGCTTTTGACAACAAACCAAACAAAAATATTGTTTGTTAAAAAATGTACTTTACAATCAGGAAGCATGTTTTTTCTGTCAAACTGGGCATTAAGCCTACCATAGTTGGCATTTAAGCATCAAATTCGTGCAATACCCCCAAACAATTCCATTTGATAAAAACAATATCCTCATGAAATTAACAGAATCCCATAAAAGGACATTTCTATCGAAACTGTTCATGTTTTATACCAGGCGATTCAAAATAAAGTTAACCCCTTTCTGGCATCCATTTTTAGCTATATACTTACACTGTTAAAAGCGTTGTTTAAAATTTTAAACAACCACAAGTTAAGCAATGAATCGCTCAACGTTGTTTACAATGTTGCTCAAAATGTAATCAACATGTTTAACATTTTCAGCAATATTGTTTAATTTGTTAAACAACGTTGAGCGATTCACTTGTTAACTTGTGGTTGTTTAAAATGTTAAATAGCGTTTTAACAGTGTACTAATACAATTTAGTAAATGTCTTTACATTTTATCAGAGCAGGGTCTATTAGGCCTAATCATTACGTGGCTAAAATCTAAGACTTGATTACAAGATTCAGAACAGGAATCAAAGAGATGTATAAAAATAGCACGTTCAGACAATGTGTTTGTCTTTTATTAATCAATAAGCAAAACAATCAGAGTTAGTAAAAATTGCAATGCCTAAAACCAAGTATTTTTACCAAGTGTAATGATTCTTTGAGAGAAACTTTGGAGGCATCTGTGGACAAGTCAATTTTGCACGTGATATCTTTAAACTAACGTATTTCCTAAACGAAAATAATCCAGATATTAGATTTTTTGCCCATTGATGCTCACCAACCACTAATAAAACACAAAGACATTTATAAACATGAATTAGCCAATAGAAGAAAATGGCTGTTAGATGTGGGTTTACTGTGGTAGCTAGGAGATGGGGGAATTTCTACATTCTCACACCATTCACACCCTTGTGTACACTAAGAAAATTATTATGATGGCATCTGGAAATAAACCCTGCTGTTCCGTTCCAACACCTTTTGCTTTCAGGAGAAAAAGCCAATGGCTTATTTTAATCAACGAAACAAAATAAATTAAAGTGAAACAAGATGAAATAAAGCAAAAGAGGCAACACAAAGTGAAATAAAGCAAAATGAAATCAAATTACAGAATTGAGATGTGCTCATTGTATCTTAAGATAATACTACTGTCATTTCGTTGAATATCACTTTTGAAAAGTTATAATTGACGAAATAAATGTATACACTTTTGAAAAGTGAAATTGATTAAAATAGATAACTGACGAAATGACGGTAATACTACCTTAAAATGCAATAAAGACTTCCCAATTCGGTATGGATCATTTGACTCATTTGGCCTGGTTTCCTCTCCTTTTGTATTATAATAAGCAACACATTGTTAACAAAATGAGCTACAATTATATTAGTGGCACTTCCCTATTAAACTTCCACACACGCAAACTATAGAAAAAGGATTGTACAACATACCACCTTGATTTTGAATACAATCTTGAAATTAATAAGTCAATTATCAGGCAACTTCAATAACTCTAACTCTAGTAAACCACACGCACCAGATTTGTTTTCTGACCCCCAAAATTCACCAGAAAGGTCATCCGGACAAAACATTTTTTTCCGCCCAGTTGCCGTGTGGTGTAGTAGAGTTAGGGTTAAAAGAGAGAGAAAAAATATATGCCTATTATGTGAAAAAGATCACATAATATTGCTTTGACTACACCATTGATAATTACACCATTCCTACAATAAAATAGCTTCATTCATGAAGGTTTAGTATATATTGAATTCAGGCACGGCAGAACGTATTTTGCAATGGGGGGTGGGTGTTGTGGGGATGGGGATGGGGTGGGGGTGGGGGAGGGGTTAAATGTTGAAAAATTGAAAAAGATCACATAATATTGCTTTAACTACACCATTGATAATTACACCATTCCTACAATCAAAGGTGGGGTAGGGTAAACAAAACCCTACAAAACCTTTTAGTATCCACAAGATAACAGTGCCAAAATGGAAATATCAGGATGTGTAAAGAAAAATGTGATTCACATTATGCAATTTTCACACTTCTTTTCTTCTACTCATTCACCATTGAAATCAATCACCACCAAGAAAATAACCACTACCGATTGTTGACCATCATGTATGAAATTGGTCTTAACCAAATTAATCATTCATTTCAATTACTCGGCTGGTATCATTTGCTTGATCCTCGCGTTTATTTAATTGAGTTTCGCTTGTCATAGATTCTGCTAGAATCATGCTAATATAGGCCATCATCAATTGTTAACTCAAATTAATCATTGAACATTTAACATCAACATTTTGAGGTACATTTTTGGAATGTAGTGAATGTAGCCATTTGATTGTAGGAATGGTGTAATTATCAATAGTGTAGTTAAAGCAATATTATGTCATCTTTTTCAAATTTTTAGACATTTTCTTTTCTCTCTTTTAATGAAGTTTGATTGTAGAAAGACATTCCTGATGGACTCATAAATATATTTTGACTTTATTCCGTTAAAAAAAATCATTGAACTTCCAATTTCAACACATTTGTTTCAATATTCCTTATAAAAGTATTACATATTATTGCATACACTTGTGTACAGTGTTGCGACTTGCGATCATAGCCAGAAACATCGTAAAAGCCTTAATTAATGCAGTGTTAAACCATGGAATTCTATTTTAGGAAGAAGAAAAAAAACACTCAGAAACTAAGTTGTCAGAGCCCACAGTTTATTTTAACCCATTCAAACCATGATTTTGAAGTAATTAGGACATTTATTGCTCTGTAGATATTCCAGATTCGTGTTTATAAATAATTTACCAAAACATAGCACTTAGAGGAAAACATTCAAAGATAGAAGATGTTCCACAAAAAATGTATCATATGCCTTTTGCCTTTATTAAGGTGAAGACAGAGTGCATGTGAGCTGGGCACCACTTGTAGGGACTTAAAATAGAAAATTAAATAAATAAACAAATCTATTGCTTTTAAGCAATATATTTGTTTATTTAGTAATAAATAATAATGATTTAGATACAAAATATGTCTCTATTTAGAGACATATCTATTAATATTATCAAGAAGAGGCACCAGAATCAATCTTTGGGCTTCTCGCTACAACACTCAAGCTATATCACATTTCTGACAAATCAATGTTATGTCTACAAGAGGCTATTCCATGTCACAATTTACTATTTTTACATCCAAAAATGAAATAATTACTGAAGCAAAAGCCTAAGTTATTTAAAAAGGAAACAACAAAATGTTGATGCACATTGTCTGCTAGTAATAATAAAAGCTGAATTGTTCTCTTACAATAAGTACTTCTCTTTAAATTAAAAGTATGGATGATCAACAATAACAGGTGTATTATGATAAAGTCTGCACTTTTTACACAGACAGGAGCCCATTAAATTAATCAAACTGTTGTGTATTGAAGTGAAAACAGAACTATCTGTCATGATATTGAAATTAGAGATAAAGTTACATTCTCTCAATTTACATACATTGTTCACTTTTGATATTTAATATAGTAATAGTAACGTTATTCAAGATTCAATTGTCCAAACTGTGCTGAATAGGATCTGAGATGAATAGGATCTGTGATGAATAGGATCTGTGATGAATAGGATCTGTGATGAATAGGATCTGTGGTGAATAATGAAAATCTGATCTCCAATATCATTCTCGATCATGATTCATTCACTGTGCCATGTCAAGTCGTCCTTTTCTGTATAAAAAGAGTGAAAAACAATATGTTAAATATTAATTCAAGTAGGATCAACTCTTAAACAGCAATTCATTGATATTCTACTTTATTCCTGTCATTTAATATAAGGTCATGCGCTTTGAGTTGGGACCCCTTTCTGTGATACATGCTGAAGTTGGTTATCAGTTGGCCTATATCATTGAAGTAACTATCTCATGTACAACTTTATCAAAACATTAACATCCTGAGCCAAGGGTTCACTGTTAAAGGAACACCATTATATTCATTAAACCATGCATTATATATACGGTAGGAAAATAATTATCTAATGTTTATTGACCATTTTAAATTGAACACAGAACGATAATATCCAATAAAACGAATTAAAACTGCACATCCCCAGTTGTCCGTGTCGATGACGTCATCGTCACTAAAACAGCCTCATCGGCAACATGTCGCTGGACAGTATCACGCAGGAATTCAATGCATAAATCGAAACAGAGATGCTAACATCTCGTAAGTCTATTGTCATAGCTTTGATTAATATGGCGAAGTCTATGCATGTGATTGTTTTTCTTTCTAAAGACGATTTTGTCTTTACGCGGTACTTTTAAAAAATTTAACCTTCAGAAGTGGTCTGTATAATATTAATGCTACATATCTGAGCGCTAAAATTCCATGGCACGGATTTCCTTTAACCCTAACCTCCTAAGTCACATTTTTTTTTTCAACGACAAAAACGTGGATAAAAAGAGTGGCGCCGCCACCGGGGCTCGAACCCACAACCTCTCCGTTGCGAGACGAACGCTCTACCAGTGCGCCACGGGGGCCAACCATATTCAGGCCAGTGTATTGGCCCGACTATGTAGCCTGGGGCCATTATTTCATCGAAAAAGTGCCACGCCAGCTGGCACAGACAGACTTTACCATGGACATTTGGTTAGGGTTAAAGGATAGTATTCCAACATACTGACTGTAACAAAAAAATTACACAATTGCAATTTCATTTTTAATCCAATTTCAAAATTGCCCAACGGTAAAAGCGCTGTGGGTGGTTATGCAGTTTTTGCAACTAGATTCCAATAAAGTGATGATGTCAGTAAGGCTAAAAAAAAGAATGTGTTGATTTTAAACTAATTAATGTAGTAACTAATTATTTGTCTTTATATTAAGGGCCACCATTTGACAAATCTGTATTCCTTTTAAACCATGGTTTCAAGATAGGCAAATCACTACATACACTTGATTCAGAAGTTCAGTTAAACGTGAGTTAAACTATGCGCATACCCATGTTTGAAGTTAGACACTTTCCAGTGAGTTAGACGTGTATTTGAAACACATTTTCGAGAATTGTGTTTAGTTAAATGCTATGTTTAAAGTCAAAGTTAAACGCGTGTTTGGCTTAAAACCAATTTAAATACGTACGAGAATACGGCCCTTTATGTTCCTTTTCCTGTGTATATCAAAATAAAGGAACACTGGGAGGGTGTTTGTACATAAACATGATATTATTACAAGCATCATTTTTCTGTGTTGATTTTCAGTTGCCTTACCATATTAATGTCTTGCTGCCTTACTATCTTGGTGTAATGGTTGCAGCCCAGTATGCCCATTGGTTACCTTCATCATATATTAAACTGGGGTCCTGTGGAATGTGAAAATAAGACAACATACTTTTACTATAAAAAGAAAACATTTTGGTGTGTCATTGCTTACACGATTGACAAACAAGACCATGTGCTAACTCACACCATCATTAGATCACTAATTTGATGAATTTTGATACCAATTGCCCAAGCAAACCTAACAAATTTAAAAGCTTAAAATTAAAACTAACTAACTATTCACATTTCAACTCATTATACAGGATGATCTTAAAGCCATACAGGCAATAGAAAGTCCCAATATAATCTTTTTTGAAATTAAAACATTTCAACACTAACCCACTCAGAAAAGTCAGAAAATGTACCATTTGACTACGGTACGGACTTCACAAGCTACGTCTTGGAAAAAGGTCCTTGGAACGCGAACGCTGAGCACACATGTTGGGTATTGTGTGCATATAGATCTTAGTGTCTTCTGTTATAAACGGAAATTGTTCAAATTAGATTTTTCTTTCCCCACCCACATCGATCAATGTTGGGACACTCAGCAAGCTGCAGGATCCACTGGCCGTGGTCAACATTATACGGGGGAGTGGGGGTGACACTTTCCCGTTAATCACACGCAAGTGTTCCAAGACTTTTTCCAGGATTGTATATAAGAGGAATGCAAAATATTTGATCTAAATTTGATTTTTCTATCATAATTCAAAAACCGAATGTCGTATGAATCTCATATTACACACGATTTGAGTAAACAATACGGGCATCACAAATATGATAAAAATGATGATAGGGAATCTATTTTATTTAGGGAGCGGTCACTGAAAACAATTATTCATGTCATATTCAATGAATAATTAAGAAGTTACGGCAGTTTTACGGAAGCTGTACCTGAGAGTCCACCCTTAAAACCCCCTTTACAGAGGATATGTTTTCAGTAATTGCTCATACATGGGATGTTTAGCCTTTTCTCAACATCTTTTGACCATTTTGATATGTTAAACTAACTTTTAAGTCCCTTTTTTGACAGATTTTCTTATACAGTCATTATGTCCAAATATTGCTATCTACTGAAGATAGCAAATTTCAGAAAATTGTGTTTTTATCAATATGGGCTGGTTTTAAAAGCTATACCAATGCCTTTTATGCAGTTTTGCTATACATGATATAATTTCTAATGATCTTTTGTAGTTTTGAGATGTAACTAGAAAAAAGAAGGAAAAAAATGTTTATCTATTGTTTATTAAATCTGATATGTAGATTAATTGGCTTTGTCAGTGTCTGTGTTCATTACATTTGGTGGTATTAAAATCTGGGTAGAAAAGTGTAGTAAAAAATCTTATTATTTTGGTCAAATTAATAAGCACACACACCATTATAGAGAAGTTGGAATGGAAAAAGAATCTTAATACCATTCAATGTGTGAAATTGCTTACAAATAAATAATCAATGGGGGCCTATTGTGACATTTTAACCTATTCATCAATGACAAGAAGTAGTATACAAATACTACATGGTATTGGTAGAGGAGAAATCGAGCAAACTATTTTCTCAAGGTACTGGCTACGGCCTATCACCCCTCGGGTTCGGGGTGATAGGCCCGTAGCCAGTACCGAGGGAAAATAGTATACAAATATTGACTGCAATGAGGGGCATGGTTCAAATTAAGATAATCTTGAAACCAAACTATGCCCCGAAATGTAATAATAGGGCAAACAATTTCGTTTTGAACACCCTGTATTTACGCGGTGCTTGACAGCTGACCTTTGACATTTCGCATTTATTCGTCTGGATTCGTCTGCTGTGTAAAGTTTTTGTGTACAACTTTCCATGATCAGTTTCGCATTGTTGTACCGTTTTAAGATGACTAGAACAAACAGCTCTGGTTGCCTTTGTTAATGAAGAAGGTATCAAAGATATGATGGATTCCGCTATAGCCTTAAAGGTAGATGTTCTGATTTTCAACTTGAAGTTTTCTATTCTACATGAAAGGTCATCCTTAAAAAAGTCGTGTTCCAAAGTTTGAGTTGCATAGCTCTAATGGTTCTTATTTTTAGACACACAAGATGCTGTGAACTGTACCCATTGAGTAGTACACAAACTATATCGGTGGTTGGTTACCACCATTCGTGGTAATTTGAGGTTATTCCATCGATTTCTCCGTTATTATACCGATTTAGGCCGTCAAATTTCAGTATGATGATGAGAAAAATACGAGCTTTCATATGATATGAAAATCTCCATATGTTTGAAATAATTCTGTGTTACGAAAATGTGATCGGGTCATCTACCTTTAATGCAAATTGTCAAGTGAAATCCTGTTAGAATCGCTACCTAGCAGTTTAGCAGTAAGAATATACAGTGCCTGATACAGTGACAAACCTCATAAATTTGGATATCAATATTTTTGTCCGATTCTACTTTTCCTTAGGCAACAGAACGGTGAAGGTTTGGTCCTGTATACCCTCATTTTATGAAACTTTGGTAGGCCTCAAGTGAATAAGTTTATAGAAAATGTTCTTTTAACCACTCAAATGAGCATTTTAAAAGATTTTAACGACAAATACTTAACACTGCACATTGATGATAAGGTTGTAATGCAAAATGGGTCGCACAGGTCGAGGATGGTTAAAGCGCACAGCTACTTGGATGAAAAAACATGTTCACCATGGAACAAAATACTTACTTCTCCATCCACAAGCAAATTAGAGAAATCACTTACTACTAGTACCAAATCCCTGAAAAGACTTACTCACCATGAGTTTAAAAACTGTTTCAAGCACACCGACAGTGGATGGTCAAATTCTTCCCAGAGTTGAAGGCATCCTTTGTGCAAGTACAGCACACACTCCAGGGGCTCCACTGGTGGAACCCTCAGAAGTTGACAACATCCTGAAAGAAAAAGAGAGCCAAGGAGAAATTAGTTATACCGAGGTGCATTTATCAACACGTGTGGACACTGTGCAGGATTGTGTTGCCAAACATCACGATATCAGCCCAGGATGTCCAGGTCGCCTGGTATAACTGTAGCTGACCTAGTCAAGAAATGGGGGAGGGGTCAGCATTGCTGTCAATTTGAAATGTGACACATGCACTTTCATCTCAAGAAAGAGAACACTTTACCGGGAAATCCCAACAACAGGGAGAGGGAGAAGGAGTGGTAAACCCAATCGCAGATTGGCTGTAGGTCTCTACCAAGGCAGCATCGCTACAGCTGGTGTGCAACCAATACTGACATCCATGAACAAATCAGTCCCTGCGCCATCCAGCTTACAGACGCAGCTGAATAAAGTTGAGACAAGCTTCGAAGCGTCAACGAAAAGGACATGGCAATTTAGCGTAAGAAACTGAAGGATTGTTTAGCAAATGGGGGATATTCATGCGGCACGCCGATCCCCGATGAGTGTGATCGACAATATAACATACGACTCAGGAATACTTGTTAAAAAACACCCATCTCCCCAGCTACCCAGACAAGAGATGTAAGCTGAGAACCTTACCCCATCAAGAAAATAATATAGCTTTCCACCACACAAGCAAACTATGAAAAGAGATGAAAAGCTTGGGGTAGAAATCTCACTTACCTTGTCACTGGTGGACTTGAACCAATCCTCTTCGACCGACAATATCACGACTGACGCGGATGGACGCATAGTGGAGGGGTTCTCTGAGGAGATGAAGAAAGGACATGGTGTGAAAAGTGAGCATTTTTTGGACACAGTACATCTAAATCAGTGGTTCCCAACCTATGGGGTCGCAGTTGGGGTCGCGACGCACCTTTTGTGGGGTCGCGGACTAACCTAATCTAAAAAAATAAAATGTTATGTTTTTGTACTGTACTTCAAAAAGGTTAAAATTTGACCATTTTAGCATAAAATATCAAATTTTGGCGCGCTGCGCGCACATTTTATCACCATATTAGGCATAATAAGACCAAGTGTTGCAATTTGCTTACCAAATTAGTTGAAAATTAGACCAAATTTGACAGTTTTAGCGTAAAATGGCAAAACAACCCTCCCCCAACCACTCAATTTATTATGCTGGTGCCGCCACTGTGGTGACTTTGTTCTGTGAGGGGTCGCGCTCTGATGCTGGTTTCTGAAATGGGGTCACCACCAGAAAAAGGTTGGGAACCACTGATCTAAATAGATTGGTTGCTGCTGCAATCTCCAGAGCTACTATTGATATAAACCTAAGGAGTACTCCCAAATCTACATTTAAATTGAGGCACAAAACAGACTGGTTGACAGTATAGCGTGACATGCTGAAAGTGAAGTAAGGGCAGCTCATGAATGTATGATTTTGACATCACTGCAGCAGCTGCATGAGCAGCCATCCCAGCCATTATCCAATGTTACCAAGGCAACTATGACTTGTGTAAGGCGCACAATCTCTGGTATGAAATGGAGAGAAAATTGTATGAGTACTTGCCACAATATGTCCAGGGAACATTTATGCACCATTAGATTTTCAGGGGGAGGGGGGGGGGGGTGGTAGGAAGTTTTTGGAACATATTGAAAACTTTAGGGGTATTAAACGCATAAAGTCCCATATGAAATCAACCTATGCTTCGTGATCCTAATTCACCACACGCTGTGTACTATCGGGACTCTGGGACTCTTCCATTGCACTCAATGGGGTGAAGTAAACAATACACACACTAATGCCGCTTGAACATTTCACCATAAACATTTATTTGTAAGCAATAAAACAATTCATTAATATTGCAACGTCAAACGTTAATACAACAATTAACGTGAGGTATTGTGACCATTTTTAAATGACGAACTACAGCTGAATAGATAATGTAATATACTTTAACACCCCTGTAGCGATAGTTCCGCGACCCAAGCATGTGGATCGATGTCGTATTGTATGTGTATTGTGTTGTATTGATTCACTGACCAAAACATCCTCTGAGCCAAGATTTTGCCTAAAATAGTCCTGATTGGTAGGAAAAAACGCGTGTAGTTCCTTTCAACCAATCATATTATATTTTACATCAATCTCTGAGGAATTTTGTCTAGTATTCTGACGTAAGCGTAATTTTCGATCAGACGCTTCCATAAATTTTGCCATTGAATTTAGTACACCGACCCACGTAAAATGGACCTAAATCAGGCTATTTTGTCAATGCGTGGCATTCTTTTCTGCTAAAAGTGTAATTTTTATTTGGGAAAACGCGTGTTTATCTCAAATTTTAAATTGTAAGTGTTTGGTAATTTATTGAAGCCTATACTATTTACTGCACTATACCGAGCGTAATTGTAAGTTAAGTTGTCACACTTGGCAGTGATGATCAAAGAAGTTTCGATATGGCAAGGGACAAGCTCAAAATTACGTGCTTAGTGAAGTAATTAAGTTTGCGTTGAGCAGATGCACCAAAGTTTTCAATATGGAAAACAAATTCCCCCTCTATGCAGGCCAACAACAACCCCCCCACCCTGATGAGTAAAAAACACCAAAAAAACACTCTACCCCACCCACATCAATATGAATGAATACATTAAAAAAACAAAATCCCCGATTACGGCGGCCCCAAAAAACACCAATTCCCCCGCCCCGAACACAACTTCCTACCGCCCCCCCTGAAAATCTAATGGTGCCTCCCTAAATAAAAGTGATTAATGTTATGACCCTACTCAGATGGTGATTATTTTTATGACTGCCCCCCCCCCCCCCTCCTCCCCACACACACACAAACAAATCTGTGCTTGTAAATTGTAAGGTCTATCTCGATAGTCACTGTCATAATTGTATGGAGGAAATTCAAGCTATTTCACACTAAAGCGTGTTTTGTTGTTGGTCATGGAGCTGTGTCCAGATGCATGAAATGCACAAACTAAATTGCAGCTTGCGTCATGACGATTTCACTAATTGATTTCACTATTTTTTGCCAGTACCGCTTCTGGGTTTACGCACATATGCATGCACTTATAGTTGGAATTATGTCCACAGTAGCATTCTGACTTTTATAGGATTAGGCCAAGTAAAACAAAACAACAGTTGATCGTCCCCGCCCACTTCCTTTTTTCCTGCCGCATTGATTTTTTGTATGATTTTTTATATTTTATTTTTAATTCTTATAGTAAAACTTTTCAAAAAATTGCACGTAAACCTATTAAATGTTTAAGATGCTCCAGTAAAACTTTATTAAAACTGTATCTGTACATTAAATAAATGCATTATATACAATGTAAAGAGGCTCAGACTGTAAAATCTTTAAGCTGGCGGCCATCTTGGAAAAAAGACGATCAACTGTTGTTTTGTTTTACTCAAGTGGCCTTATTGGCGAAACCGTTGAGCCAACTTTTGTTTTACATACGTACAATGTTGAAACATGTAGAAGAAATGTGTGTGTCAGTATTTTAACTACAATTTTGCTTTGACCCCCTTACAATAGTTAAATTTCTACCCCCACCCCCCCCCCCCCCCCATTTTCTGGGTAACAAAAATGACCCCCCACCCCCCCCCCCCCCCAAAAAAAAAGCGAACCCTCTACTCTGATGGCGATTATTTTTATGATCACCCCCCTCCCCACACACACACAAACAAATCTGTACTTGTAAAATTGTAAGGTCTATCTCATAGTCACTGTCATATTATGGAGGAAATTCAAGCTATTTCACACTAAAGCGTGTTTTGTTGTTGGTCGTGGAGTTGTGTTCAGATGCATGCAGCTTGCGCATGACGATTTCACGATTGTTCATTTTTTGCCATTTGTGTCATTATTTTAACTACAATTTTGATTTGACCCCCTTACAATAGTTTTAACTTCATGATCCCCTAAATAGCCAAAATCTGTCAAATATAGAAGAATTATGGGTCTCCGGTCAACATATGGGCCCATTTTCCTTCAAACAGTGGCAAACGTATCGATCGGTTCATTTTTTCATTTTGCTGGTGACACATCCCTACCCCAAAAAAACATCTGAGACCCCCCCCCCCCCCCCCCCCCCCTGGCTACATCGTACTATAGTCGCCAGCAGAGAAGTTCAGCACCGTCTATCATGCGTGCGCGGGTGATAAATAATGAGCATGTGGCATAGCTCAGGGGGGGGGGGGGGGGGGGTGCCCCCTGACAGAATTTGTTGTGCTCCCGCCCCCCTTTGTTCCCCTGCCCCACTATCCGGATGTAATGCTTATGCGTTATAACCATTTAAAAATGACAATTTTTTCGCTCGAGTTTTGATAAATAAAGGAAACTGAATAAAACCCGGAGGATTGGCCATTATTTGTTAAATGTGCTGTTTTTTTGGACTGTGCGATTTATTTTTTTTACCATGCAAAATTGTTTGACCTGAACCCCCGCCCGCACCACCCCACACTTACATTCATGAGGTGGTGACTGCAAAAAGAATTGGGGCACCCTTTGGGTAACCTTTAAAATACCCAACCTTTTAAGAAAATTTCAGAAATCTTCCCCCCCCCTGAAAAAAATCCTAGCTACGCCCCTGATGTGGGCAGTCCATTATGCTGGTTCCCTGCACCCTGGATCCCCGCGCCAACTCATCCATCCATAGGGGCATTAGGCAACTCCATTAACTTGCGAGAATTCACTCTATACATTACGTTGTCGCTCTTTTATCACACGCAAATTAATAACGATCAACAAAAGTTGTAGTTGAGGTGACGCATCAAATACCGAATACCGTATGCCACAGTCGAGCATGTTCGTATGGATTACTTTGTGCGCGCGGATTCAGGCGCGTACCGCGGCATGTGAGCCAGGGGGGCAAGTATATGTCATCCCGACAGTGGCGTAAATTTTCGTAAAAGGTTGCCCCAAATTTTTTCCGCTGGTGTTGGTGATTGATAGATTGTATCCCTCACAAAGTTGATGTTGCGGCAATTCAGTAACAAAACGGTGAGATGAAAGCGATTTGGGGTAATATATTTTCACTCATTACCGTCTGCTCGACAGTGGCGTAACTAGGGGGGGGGTGGGGGGGGGGCAAGAAGGGGCAGTGACTTGAAATGGGAGGGGGGTCCTAGTGGGAGGGGCTCCATTCCACACCCACACCGATTGATTTCATTTGGGGGGGGGCAAGCGGGGTGGTTACGCCACTGCTGCTCGATACATTTGGAATTTGCCCGTCAACGCCAGCCATTGTTGACAAAAACAAACAAAATAGTCTCGTTCAGGGTTGTAGCTAGACCAGATTGAGTGCCGGACAATTTTACTGACAGCGAACGGAGTAAGTGTAGCAAACGAAGTGCAGTGGATCATGGAATGGGGTCTAGAGGCCTTCTTAATGTTTTTAAGGGGTTATAAATGCACTTTGAGGGTTCCTACCACATAATTTCTTGTTTTATGAGGCAGTTTAATGATTTTTCCACAAATTTAAAAAAAAAAAAAAAAAAAAAAAAATAGTGCTGGCCAGATTTGTTACTCTTTTTTTTTAAAGAGTGCCGGACGCTGGGCACGACTTCCG
Organism: Ophiura sarsii; assembly: GCA_035610835.1. Taxonomy (NCBI): domain Eukaryota; kingdom Metazoa; phylum Echinodermata; class Ophiuroidea; order Amphilepidida; family Ophiuridae; genus Ophiura; species Ophiura sarsii. Next base: position 1,396 of record JAYJML010000236.1, on the reverse strand, counting down.
GACAGCCCCAGTGGCGTAACAACCGGGGGAGGGGGGGGGGGGGCAGGGGCAGGGGGGGCAGGGGCAGGGGGGTCAGGGGCAGGGGGGGGCACACCCCCACCAAACCTACCCACCAGGAAAAAATAGGGGGAAGGGAAAAGAGGAAAAGAAGGGGGAAAGGGAAAGAAAAGAGAGAGAGAAAGGGAAAAGGGAGGAAGAAAAAAAAAGGAAACGGAGAAAAAAAGAAAAGAAAGGGAAAGAAAGACAGAAAGAAAAATTTTGCAGTACAAAAACAAAAAGCACAACAGTCAACAAATTGTTGACTGATTGTGCTTTTTGTACTGCGAAATTTTGTGACCGTGCAATTTTTTTTGACCCTACCCCCCCCCCCCCCCCCCCCCTTCCACTTACGTGAAATTCACGAGGTGACTGACTGGGGAAAAAAATTGGGGCAACCTTTTACGAAAAATTTCGGGGACGGAATTATTCTAACCAGGATTTTTTTTGGCTGTGCCCCCCCCTGACAACCAAACCTCTGTTACGCCCCTGGACAGCCCCGTCAGTTCAGTTCATTTGTTTAAAAATGTATTTTTTTATTTTTTATTTAGTGAATTTTGATTTATTTTGTATAAAAAACTGATGTACGAAAAAAATAATCGCGTCCGGCGTAGCTTCAACCCTGGTCTCGTTCCACGTTTTACTTCTCATGTGTGCACGCGTATGTAAACATAGTAAATCACTAGGCGGACAACCAACTATACTCTGTTCGGCCATCTCGAGACAGTGACGTAACCGCGTATTCTACTAATTGCAGCACATAATGTGTGCGCCTACTCGGGGCGCTTGCGTACAAACACGAGCGTTGAAAGGCGGAAGATACACACGCGTGCGTAAAAGCTGCGTCTGTTAAGTTACGTCACTGTCTCGAGATGGCCAAACAGAGTGTAGGACAATGCTGTAAATACGATCAACTGTAGTGAAGAACGCACAACACACCTACTCCACGCAAGGAGTTATCATAGTAACTCCTTGCTCCACTCACGTGACCTGTCTTCCGAAGATTCCCGATCTCTTTGAATTGAAGCAGCATATTGCGTACATTGATTGAGTGAAGCGCGCAGAGCTGTATACGCGTGATAATTTTGGGCGCGGTCATCTTTGTGCTGCATGCGTGTTGTTTGTTCAATTATTAATTTGACTATAGTCTATCAATATCATTATAATTTATATCATATAAATAATTTAATTATAATTATTTTAAAAAAAATTAAATATTAAATAAGCTTATTTATTTATAATTTCATAATATTAAATGCTATCATTATCAAGTTATAAGTTGAGAAATTACTAGTTTTCGGCAAGCTTACCTCCTATAGACACTATTCATCCTACTTTTGTTGGGTCCTAACGACCACAC
>JAYJML010000234.1:15617-61100 GCA_035610835.1 Ophiura sarsii | reverse complement strand
TAGCAATGATTTGAACTGTTCAAGAGTTTTGGCGGATTTAACATGATATGGTAAATTGTTCCAAAGTTCAGCAGAAGCATCTTGAAAAGAACGGCGACCATATGAAGTAGAAGGTGAAGAAACATGCGCAAGAAGATATTTTGAGCCAGAACGAAGATTGCGAGTTGGCTCATATTGTTGAATAAGATCTTGTAGATACATAGGAGCTAAAGTACGAGTACATTTAAATGTTATTAGAAGAATCTTGTAGATAATGCGAGATCTGATCGGTAGCCAATGTAAGTCACGAAGGACGGGAGAAATGTGACAGCGAATCTTAGACAGAGTAATAAGTCGAGCAGCTGAGTTTTGAATCCGTTGAAGTTTTGAGATTTGCGTATCAGGGAGGGCATATAGTAAACTATTGCAGTTATCAAGTCGGCAAGTCACAAAAGCATGAATAAGTCTCTCAGTTGTTGGCTGATCGAGATAACGCCGGATTTGACCTATCTTATAAAGAGCATTAGAAGCCGCACGACAAATGTTGTTGACATGAACATCCATCATAAGATCGTTTTGAAGGATAATGCCAAGGTTGCGGGCATTGGAAGCTGGCTCAATATGAGAATCGTTGATGTTTACAGATGAAATCGTAGAATTGTTCCTAAAACGGGATGTAATGTGAAGAACTTCAGTCTTGTCATCATTCAATTTAAGGTCATTAGCTGTGGACCAGGTTTTGATATCTGTCACACAAGCGTCCAGTCGCGAGATTGCACCTACTCTGTCATCATCATTTCTTAATACAATATATATCTGAGTGTCATCAGCATAAGTCATTTTGGAGATGCCATGTGAATCGATGATATCTTCTAATGGAGATGAGTACATTGTGAAGCCTAAAGGGCCAAGTACTGACCCCTGAGGAACACCCTCTTTCGGAACATGAATCGATGACTCGCGACCATTTATAATGACAGATTGTGAACGGTTGGTGAAATATGATTTAATCCATGAAAGTGCAGAACCTGTGAATCCATATTTATTTGAGAAACGCAGCCGAGTAGTCCAATAGAATGAGAATGACTTCATGACCCTTGTCAGCAGCGAGAAGTAGGTTATTATAGACACAAAGAAGCGCTGTTTCTGTGCTATGGTTACACCTATAGGCACTCTGCATTTTTCCATATAGGTTGTTCTCTGATAAATAACCTTGAATTTGGGTGGTACATGCACGCTCCACAGTCTTGGCAAGAAACTTAAGATTAGCAACAGGCCTGTAGTTTTTTAGAATTTCACGATCCAATTTAGGTTTCTTGATGAGCGGTGTGATGTGAGCATGTTTCAGTGCATCAGGGAATTGGCCTGCTTCCAACGAAGAGTTGATGATTCTAGTGATGATGAGAATGAGTTCTGGTAGACATTGTTTCAGAAGCCAAGTTGGTATTGGATCCAATCCACATGATGTAGATGGCGATTTCATTATGATTTTTGTGACTGATTCTTCTGAAAGTGTGGCAAATTTGGATAAAACAGCACTGGTGGATTCAGAAGATTGCACAGAGAGATGACCTTTAGGAGAGTTGTGGAGCTCATCCGTAATACGTTTAATCTTGTCGGCAAAGAAACTAGAGAGGCGTTCAACAAGTGGGATGTCAGATTCAGATGGTAAAACTTTTGAAGATTTTGGTGAGGTAAGTTTATTCACTTTTTGGAAAAGTTGTCGTGAACAGCCATCAAATTGCTTCTTATGGTAGTCACATTTGAAGGGGAGGGGCATAGGTTCTTTTGTATGGAAAATAACGGGGGATTGATGCCGTTGTAATGTGGCTGTAATCTTTTTGTAGGGGGTGTTCCAAATATCATGGGGAGGTCAAATAGGGGGGTCATTCGGTACAGGGAATGGGGAGAGGAGTACCAAATATCCTTAAAGAGGAGGGGGCATAGGGTTTATTTGCAAGGAAAATAACGCAGGGGATTATCCGTTGTAGGGGGGCTGTCAATTCCCCTCTAAGAATATTTGGTGCTCCCCTCCCCCTCCGAATGACCCGGTAATCATACCCAATCATTCAAGGATGAAACAAAATCTCTTGCATCGGAACTATCCAAATTCATCTGGAATCTGAAACGGAAAAAACGTCCATTCCACATAAAATGGTCCATCGTCCAACACGCGACTCCATACAACCCGGCCTAAAAACGCTGCAACCTATGCATCGCGGAGAAGTTTCACATCATGACTGCACCCAGGATATGCACTCTAAACAAACGCTCGGAACTATAATCTATGTGCAGACACAAACGGAAACACAAACTCAATGTTTTTGGTGTAACGTAATGTTTTTTCTGAATGGCCACATTTTCCCCTGTCTACCAGCTCATCCTGTTTTCTATTGACTATTGTTTTCATTTGTCATTATTATGATTCAACTTTATGACTGATTACCTACCTAATCTGGTGATTAACTTTCACCTATACAACTCATAATGGATTATCCAATCTGGAGAATGACTTTCACACCTATCATAGATCATTGATATTCCACTTATGTGTGTCAATAACTTGGATATGCTGTATTATTATATTATTATTGTTGACTATTTTATAATTAGATGTACTCCAGTCTGAAGATTGCCACTGCCCTGTGTGGTTGGTGTGCATGAAACTGCCAGTTACTATGTATAAATGATTATTAATTTACTGCTTGTTTTCAACATACAAGAAATGATAAATAAATAACTTTAATTGGTTTGTTAACAGAAGGATAAAACTAATTGTCGGGCATATACGGGGGGTTTCCTTGCACCGCCCCCCCCCCCCCCCCCCGACTTCCTTTCATGGTCCTTAAACATATTTAGGATGTTACCAAGGATAATTTTGGTATTAGTTTTGTACTCGGGTCTTAGTTTTGTACCTGGTCAGGTCTTAGTTTTGTACTCGGGTCTTAGTTTTGTACCTGGTCAGGTCTTAGTTTTGTACTTGGGTCTTAGTTTTGTACCTGGTTGGGTCTTAGTTTTGTACTCGGGTCTTAGTTTTGTACCTAGTCAGGTCATAGTTTTGTAGGTCTTAGGTCTTAGGTCTTAGGTCTTAGGTCTTAGGTCTTAGTTTTGTAGACACCCTTTGAAGACTATTGTTTAGCCGCGATCGACCTCTGTGCTCGAGCGGTTTTGATGTCACTTGTTTATCATGTCTATAGAGGCCTTGCATGGGATCGGTCGGCTTTACAGAAAGGAATCAACCACGCGTCGTCATTCACAGCATTCATACAATCCATTCAGTCTATTCTTTGAATTGACGCGGGATTTTTGAAAGTGATGTAGACACGCATGGATACAATGGGATGTTTAGCTTCTTATAGTTTTGGTGAACAAAGTTCAGTAGTCTGCCTCGATTCTGCTGTATGCATCAGAAATGTAGCAATATTTGATTCAATATTACATTTTTCGGTCAACTTCGGTCACGATCATATCATCATAAATCGGTATGATATACGAGTGCGTTTATTTTGAACTATGTCTGAATTACAGGAAATTGCAGGAAATACGTGAAAATGACCAAATTATCGGACTTATTTCCTAATAATTCACAGTTTTGGAATCAAATTTCCCTAAACAGAATGACGTATTCAAAATAATGCGTAACTTTCCGAATATACCGCCGATTTCGGTAGATGTTTTGCTGAAATGTTCGTTTCCCTGAGATCTCTTTCGGTGGTGTAAAATATTATCACGCATGCTTGGTTGGTTGGTTCGGTCCTGTCATGACTGACAGCTCGTGACCTTACAGATACTACGCCACAAATAACGATTTTCAGCAAAGGAGTAACAATCACGGAGAGGGAGTCCAGTAATCAATTTTATTTGGTCAATCCACCGGGAACGAGGTCTGCCTCTCTTGCGCTTCCCTTCAATCATGCCTTGCATGATCATCTTCTCTAGGTTGTTACCCTTGCGACGTGAGATATGGCCGAAGTAGCACAGCATTTGGGTGTTGATAGCATGAAGAAGTCGTTTAGACACCCCTATTTCTTCAATAATACTGGCGTTGGTCCTTCTCATTGTCCATACGATACGAAGCATACGCCTCCAACACCACATCTCGAAAGCAGCTATTCTGTTTTTGTCAGCTTTGGTTAGGGTCCACGTCTCACATGCATACATGGCAATTGGAAATACAAGGGCTTGGACTAGCCTGGTTTTTGTTGCTCTGGTTATTCCTCTGTCAGCCCAGATCTTGCTTAGGTGGATCATTGCTGATCTGGCCATTGCTAAACGGTGTCTAATCTCTTGGCTGCAACCACCCTCTTTGGTGATCAGGGATCCAAGGAAGTTGAATTTCGAGACCGATTCCACCTCATTACCATCAATTACGAGAGGCTCTCCAACACCATCTGTGCCTATGGACATGATCTTGGTCTTGCTGACATTTAGACGTAGGCCAAGCTGCTCACTCTCCACCTTGACTTTCTTCAGGGGTTCCGCCATCTCTTCCATATTTGTTGCAAACAGGGTGGTGTCATCGGCATAACGTAGATTGTGTATTTGGTATCCACCTACTGACAGCCCCCCTGGCCAATCATCCAATGCGCGTCTCATTATAGACTCTGCATAAAGGTTGAAGAGTGCTGGTGAAATTATGCACCCTTGACGGACTCCCTGACCTAGAGCAAACCAATCACTATTTCCTTTCTCAGTGCGCACACAGGCAGCTTGACCATCATACAGATTGCGAATTAGGTGGACGAGGTGGTAAGGGATTCCCATTTCTTGCAGTGCTGTCCACAATGCGGAATATCTCACACAATCAAAGGCCTTAGCGTAGTCTATGAAGCACATGAAGAGCTCCCTCTGAAATTCAAAACATTTTTCCATTATGTGAAGTACATTGGCTATCTGATCTCTTGTGCCGCGGCCTTTCCGGAAACCGGCTTGCTCAGCAGGAAGTTTACGTTCAAGATGAGGTCTGAGACGTTCGTTGATGATGTGCAGCAGGATTTTGCTTGCATGTGGTATCAGAGCGATAGTACGATGGTTTTTATACTCGCTAGCATCCCCTTTCTTTGGAAGTGTAAGGAAAACTGATCTCTTCCAATCCTCTGGCCATACTCTTGACTTCCACACAATATTGCACAGCTTTTGCATAATAACTGCTACAGAATCATCAGCTTGCTTCAGGAGCTCACTTGGAATATCATCTAGACCAGGTGCCTTTTGACTTTTTAACTTCTTGATGGCTTCCTGGACCTCAGACAGAAGAATATCAGGCTCATCTTCACCTAGTGGAGGCGGGGGAGACTCCTGTGAGCCATTTGTCTCTTCTTGGGACGCATACAGATTTTCACAGTAGTTTTTCCAACGATCCTTGATTTCGTCACTCTCAGTCAAGACCTTTCCTTGCTCATCCTTGATGATAGCCAATCTAGTTGTCGTTTTTGAGGTGATGTTTTTTATACATCTAAAGAGCTCTCTGCTGTTTTTGTGAAAACTGTGATCCTCAAGTTCTTGGCATTGCTGTCGGATATGCTTATTTTTATCTCTCCTAGAATTCAATTGAACCTCACTTGAAAGTCTTCTGTATAGGTTACTGCCTTGCAGACCAGCTTCCTTCAATTGGCGTCTTTCATCTGCTAAGTTGATGGTTTCATGTGACAGCCATGATGTGGTCTTTCTCTTATGTTTCTTAGGAACATGTTTTTTGGCTGCGCTGAGAATAGAGTTTTTGATGTCCAGCCAGAGTTTATCAGGAGTTGTTTCCTCATCTCTAACCATCAGTTCTTGAAACAGATTTCTGGTCTCCACTCTGTATTTGTCATCAAGATGTTGCAAATCAAATCTGCAGGGTTTGGGAGCACCTTTGGTCATCTTCAACTTGATTCGAAAATCAGCAATCAGAAGTTGATGGTCACTACCTATATCTGCCCCTGGCAGGGTTTTTGCTATCTTGATAGAAGACTTCCACCTACTGCTAATGAGGATGTAGTCAATCTGGTTTCTTGTGATGCCGTTTGGGGATATCCAAGTGTACTTCCGCCTCGGGTGTTGTTGGAAGATTGTGTTTGTGATAGTAAGTCTGTTTGCTACACAAAATTCCACGAGTGTACTACCTCTTTCGTTTCTGCTTCCCAAGCCATGCGGGCCCAAGGCCATGGTTTCGTCTTCGCTTTGAATGCCTTCTCCAACTTTTGCATTGAAATCACCTGTTATCATGATGATATCTCTCTTCGGAATGCCATCAAGGGTTTCCTGCAGTTGGCTGTAAAAACATTCCAGATCTTCATCAGAGGCTGCGGAGGTTGGTGCATATATTTGAATGACTGAGAGGTTAATAGGCCGAGCTTGGAATCTGATGGAGATGATCCTGTCACTGACTGGGTTGTAGCCCAAGACATACTTTGAGATGATTTTACTGGTGATGAAAGCTACACCTTTGCTCCCTCCTTTCTCATTTCCTGAGTAGTATATGGTGTGGTCATCTGTGGAGAAGTGGCCTTTTCCTGACCAGCGCATGCTTACGAGGGACCAAACATCCATTATCTTAATTAAGAAAATAGATGATATGCCACTCGTACGCATGCGTGATAAAAATTAACAAATAAAATCTAGAAACAGTTTTAGTGTGATACGTACACGGGACATCAAAACCACTCGAGTGTGGAGGTTGGTCGCGGCTATACACATGTCTTGAGAGGCCGATTCAAGGAGGATTATTCTTACGATATACAATAGGGTGATAATTGATCATGAAAGAAGGGAATTGGATTAGAAATAAGGCTAATCTGCGAGTCAGCTCCTCCTCTATTACCTGCCATGGATATATGTAGTAGACCACTAGACACACATATTCAGTACTTTTGCTTTGATAACATGCCTAAATCCAAAAATGGTAAAATTCCATAAATTCGCATGAACCAACATGTATGATCAGACTATACCATTAGTTTTAAAAATGGGAGTATGTTATAAACCACTGCAAACTTATATCTAGTAGTTTTGCTTTATTATATACTTTAAAACCAAAATGGCCGCCAAAGTGATGGCCAAAAATGGTCAAAATTCCATAAAATGTTCAAATGTATGATGAACATATAGTTTTAACGATGGGATATATGTATTAGACCACCTGTAACTGATATCCAGTATTTTGCTTTTTAAAAATCCGAAATGACTACCAAAATGCTATCTTATTTGGTATGAAAATGCGCGCTTGCGCGCAAAATTACGCTGTTTTATGCTAAAACGCCCCTCCCCCCCCCCCCCCCCCCCCCCCGCCCTCCGTGGCGCCGCCACTGCTAATTTGAGTCACGTTACTTGCCAAAATATTAAAAACGATGCCATATCCGTAATGGAAAGAGGCAACTATAGACAACTCATTGGTGATCTGATATTCCGGTGTGCGGTACTCTACCCTTGATTGAATTTCACTAAGCCAACGTAAAGAACTCAATCTACGACTGTAAGCCATTTGGGGGTCAATATCATAGGTCACAACATATTTAGTGACCTATGACAAATAATAACCCATGAATGGAACCACCTTCGAATTGTTTGCAAGATTAACACCAAGAATCTAACTATGAAACATACCTTGACCATGGTGTTCTTGTATACCCTCGCCGTTGCCGGATGGGAGTAAACTGACCAACTCCTCTTGATTTGCAGTAATTTCGGCACTCGTTCGATTAGATGTCATTTGGTCTTTGAATAGAAAAATAGGTATGATTTTGAATAAGTCTCTGACCTTAACATAATCTAAATGAACCTGAAGCATCATGACCCCCCCTCCCCAATACCTCACCTTTTAAAGAAGAAAAAATGATTTTCGTATTTAACTAATTTGGTTTGGCCTCGTTATTCACACACTATACATATCATCATCATCATCATCATCATCATCATCATCATCATCATCATCATCATCATCATCATCATCATCATCATCATCATCATCATCATCATCATCATCATCATCATCGGTCGTCCTTGGACGGAATAGTGGAAGCAGCTGACGCATATTGGTACCATGTAGCTTTATTCATCATGAGCTGTGAAATATCACTTAGGTCAAGACCCATGTACTTTGCAACGCTGCCAGGATAGGTGGTGTTTTTCCTGCCTTGGTTTGGCCTTGTTATTCACACACTACATATTTTTGGACATCCTCGACAAGAACATGTACTGGAGAGGAAATAAATCAGTTGAACAAGTGGTCCTAGTGGAAATCTTTTCAACCATTAGACCAGCCAGGGGTGAACTGACCAGGACATGATTTTAAGCCCTCTTAAGAATCAACGGAATAAATCAAAACTGATCAGCACACAACAATATTATGAATAAATCAAAACTGATCAGCACACAACAATATTATGAATAGCGCTGCTATGCACACGATAGTCTACCATACTGGGTGATGTCACTCAGGGTAGACTACTCATTTGAGTAAATTTGACCCTGTAGTGGCTATGCTGACGAGAGCTGCCCTTACCTAAATCACTAGCGTTCCATTAATCTTCCGCTAGCCTTCAATTACCATTCTTTTCTTTTTTGAACGTTACGGAACGTTAGTAAAAATATGCGTCCGTAGTTATAATCGTGTATAACAAATTACTTAAGATCACGTTTTTTTACCTCGGCACCCATAAAAGGTGGTTTTGTTACATTCTAATCATTTTTTTGTACTTAGGCTATTGTATTTGTGTAACCCTCTACGCGATTGACTTGTGTTTGGACTTATTTTAACGGCAATTTAATCCCCTTTAATAATCTGAAGAGAGAAAGAAATCCATCACCTTTGATTAAATTAATACTGCTTGTTAAAGCATAATTAGTCAGGGTGGTTGAGAAAGTGGAGGAGGAGGAAGTGGAGGAGGAGGAGGAGATAATTGTCTAATAATGGGTGAAAATGGACCGTTTTCCTGTAATAGAGCATTCTAATTCTTAGTATTATGTTAGTTTAGTTCTAAATGATGCAACAATGCTTTACATCATTTACTTAAAGTGTCAATTAAGCTAATTAACTCATTTTCAAATCTGATTAACGATATGGGATGAACCATTTGCACATAGTCACAAAGCCGTTTTTTGTCAATGTTTCAAAATTTTCCTTGCAGGAAAATTGGAAAGAGTTATCAAGGCTTTGATTTTAATGTAAAAGCAATGAGCTCTAATTTGTATTTGCATAATTTAGTTATCTTTTCCATTATCTAAATTTTCGTATTTTGACCACCCTGTATATATATTTCCTAATAAGCTGAAAAAATAATTTTGTATATGACTGGATGGGTAATTTACTCAATTACAGCAAAAACATTTCTAGCCTTTGAATAGGTCCTGCATTTTTTATACAATGGAGGAAAAAAAGAAAATTATCATTTTGTATACAATTTTAATTGTTAGACCCTGTATAATGTTTAGGTCACCCTGTATATTTGATTTTGAGTTACCATATTTTCAATCCTTAGATTATAAGCTTTCCAAATATATATGGTTTCATACACTTTAGATGTAAACATGTTGATATATTCTACTGAAACTGCGAAAGGAGGTATATTTATGAATTAGACTCATGTAACACAAATGTAGACCAGGTTAAAAAACACGACCTTAACGGTTCGGTCTTAAAAGACCGAACCGTTCCAGCCAAGGAACGCTATAGGAGTATAGGAAGAACGTTATAATGATGAACGGTATCAAGAATGTACTGAACGTTACTCGAACGCTTGCTAGTGTTTGCCAAGGCCAAATTATTAGTTTAACGATCAACCGTTAAGGACCGTATATTGTGTTCGCCCCGGCCCACCAGTATACCGAGATTTCAAGAAAACAAATACAAATCGGGTCATTTACTATTCGCGATTGTGATGGATTGGCTGCATCAATTTTGATCATTTTAGGCTCATTTTGAAGGGGAACTATTTTGTCAGGATATAATTTCTAATTTATTAAAGAACATGATTTTCCTTATTATTTTTGAGACGATAACGATGCATTTTCAATGTGATCGTAACATCGTAATTTTACCAATATTTAGACGTCGTAGCAAACACTTCGTGCCGCAAGAAATGTTCCTAAGGTATTTTAAAGTTTAAAAATTTTATCAAAAATGTATTTGCTATATATTTTTGGACAGGGGTCAGCGCTCCGACTTTTATTCACCCCCAGTCAATCGTAGCACGCACAAAAAAGCCGATATCCTTGCTCCCGATAAACCGGTGCAATTATACTTATCATCGTCTTTATGCCAAGATTCTCCCAAGGAATAAATATCACATACATTCGAAAGCAAAATTGTGAAAGGTTATAAGGTTCCGACATAAAATGTAAAAAATCGTGGACATAATGCAGTAAGATACTTTAGTGGTAGACGATTATATCCATGGATGAAAACATGGGGAGTAAAACACCATTTTCCAACAAACAGAGATTAAATTGGGTTTTCAAAATGTTTAAAAAAATCAGCAGGACTCGAACCGGGGGGGGGGGGGGGTACTCACGTATGTAAGGCATACGGGGACGTGCCGCTCCAGTGGGTCGTTTTTTCATGAGACATCCTTAGCCATGGGTAGGCTTTTCAACTGAAAAATCCTTAGACATGGGTCCTGTTTGTCTATTTTCGCGAACATTTGCCAAAATTAGGTATATTTTCGCGAAAATATGGTCAAAATGGGTACCGATTTTTCCAAAATCACCCTTAGAAATGGGTAGGGGTTTTGAATCTCCAGCGGCACACCCCCGACCAAACCAAATTCGAGTACCCCCCCCCCCCCCCCGGGGAGCTTAATTTCTTTCTGCAACTATAACGGGATGCATCCCATTGTGTTACTACGCTACTACGCTTTATTCCGTGTATCGATCTGTTGTCTATTGCATCCCGTTATAGTTGCATAAAGAAAAAACGCCCCCGGGGACTCGAACCGAGGCAAGGAGAATTCAATATATTTCTAGCCTTTAGTACACCCTAAGGACAAGAGGGGCACCCTTAAAACCAGCAACTGCATCTATGAAATCCCTGCAAAAACTGCAAGCTGACGTATGTGGGTGAGACCTCCCGACTTTTTGGAGTCCGACTAGCAGAACACAAAGCAGAGTCAAAGAAAGCAGACAATACACGAGATCAGCGAGAAAGGCTTCAGAGCAAGAACAGACTAAATCCAAGGCTGTCAACTTTTGGGATTTTCTGGGAGGGAGAGATACAGACTCAAAAAAAACCCCGTAAAAAACATGCACAAGAAAATTCCCGTCAGCAGCTGAAATCCAGATAGGGGGGGGGGGGGGGGGGTGGCAGCGATGATGTTTTCCTCAAATCCGCCCGAAAATTGCATGGTCAAAATCGCAAAAGTACAGACGGAAGCTAGCATAAAGGTGTTGATACACCTTTTAATTGAGGTAATTTTGTTGAGGCGGGAGATTTTATATGCTAGGCGGGAGTGCGGGAGACTCCCGCCTATTGCGGGAGAGTTGACAGCCCTGCTAAAACAACTATAATATTAGGTCGTGAACACAACAGGAGATCCGAAGAGGTACGCGAGGCGATGGAAATAAGAAAGAGAGGGGACAAAACACTCAACCGTGAGGAGGGGACTTTTTTGCTCAGTCAACCAACTGGCAACTCTGAAGATGATGTTTCTTCGCGCCAAGTGGATCATTGCCATTCTGATGAAATCTTTTGATGTTTGAGGATGAAATATTAATATGTGAGTATATTAATTGGTTTTGTCAAGCAGATTTTTTATTTCAATGAATTTCAACAAACCTGATGAATCTTTTCACCGTTGTATTGCTTGCCTTAGTGAAAACCCCCTATTAAATGGATGAATCAGGATTGTAAAAAACCAGCCGAGTAATTGAAATGAATAAATAATATATAGACTCGGACAAACTGGCGAGAATTAAATTAACAAAGACCTTAAAAATACACAGCCTCGAACCCGGTCCCTCTCGCTATCGCGGCGATCGGTTACTCCACTAGGGTACACGGACTGTGCTTACATGGATACCAGACAAACGAGCTATTATGTATACAAAGTCTTTAGTAAATTATTATAGAGAGCGAAAATAATTCGAACATCTTATGAGTCAGTTTGCCTAATTGTTTAGAATTGATTCTACTTGTCAAAATTAGATTTTTCTCATAGCTTGTGTATTGGTAGGCAATAACGAGTGTGAATAACGAGGCCTTGACACTAAGAACCAGGGTGACTTTCAAAAAATCAAAAAATCGACCTGTTGCTATAGTAACAATGATATTCTTAAGTACAGTGTTGCCAGGAACAACAGACTTTTTTTTAAATCTGAGCATTTTGACTAAATAAGCCTTTTCAACCCTATTTGTTATAAAACCATGTGATTTTTCAATGATATTCAATCAAAACAATTTCTAATATCTCTTACATTCTTGTGGTTGTTTGCAAAGGGTTATCTGAAGTAAAAATTCGAACTGTTGCCACGGTAACAACCCAAAAACAATTTTTGCCATTTTGGACCAAATTTGCCCTGAAATTTACTCAAAATTATCTAATGTCAAGAACTCACCACCAAAACTGAATAATACTGGAACCTTACAATATTATCACCTCAAAGGACAACTCTTCCTCTACTGACTGCATCATTTAAGGGTAAACATCTTACTCTTAAAAGAATGCTAAGTATTTAAAGGCTGCCTATTTTCACTTTTGAAAAAGGTGATTTTTGACCAAACGTATTGCCTTAAAAATCAATCTGCCAGAGTGCAAGAAATGAGTCCTTGCTGGTGTGAGTATTTATAATGTAGTGGCCTTAAAAATCTGTAAAAAGTAGCTTGGGCAAATTATATTCCTAAGTACAGTGTTGCCAGGAACAACAGCCTTTTTTAAATCTGAGCATTTTGACTAAATAAGCCTTTTCAACCCTATTTGTTATCAAATTAATTTGTTATAAAATGTGTTTTTTCAATGATATTCAATCAAAACATATTCTTATAACTCTGTCACATTCTTGTGGTTGTTTGCAAGGGTAATCTGTAATAAAAATTTTTTGACATGTTGCCATAGTAACAACCAAAAACCAATGTTGGCCATTTTGGACCAAATCTGCCCTGAAATTTACTCAAAATTATCTTAAGTCAAGAACTCACCATACCAAAACGGAATAATACTGGAACCTTAAAATACAATCACCTCAAAGGACTCCTCTTCCCCCTACTGACTGCATCATTTAAAAATATTTCCAATCTACCTTGTATTAATGTATTGCAAAGTTACACAATGTTACTCTAAAGTTAACATTCGCAAAATGTTCATGCTGTGAATTATGCAAGTATTGCTGATTCCTGAAATGTTATATTCGTGAACGTTTCTGGTTTTATCTTTATCTTTTTTATCTTTATCTAAAAAAATTGAAAAATGTTATAATATTTTGATAATTTCGAACATTGCTGAAAATTCCCAAAAGTGTCTAGACATTTTGGGGAATATAAAATAAAAAAACGTTGACCGACCCCCTACCTAAGAGGTCCATGCCCATTTTGTACTGTTTTTTCGTCGCCTCACCCCTATTGCCTACGCGACGGTTATATCACTGATAAATTGTTAAATACCTTGACCGTGATCTTGATTTGTTTCATTTCAATACTAAAATAAAACAACGTATTATGTTGAATAAATATGAATTAAACTGAAAATAATTTAATAAATCTAAAGCATCAAGACCCAAAACCTCATTTTGTGAAGAAAAAACCCCAATGGATTTTTCTTTATTTTTAAATAAAGAAAATCCATCGATGCATTGAGGCGATAGCTACTTGAAAGTTAAGCGACGCTATATCCGTCAACGGTATGAGGTAAAAAAAAGCTAACTCGCCTCATGATCAATGCATTGATGGTACAATTGAACTCACAACAGAAATGTCAGATATTTGTTTGCTTGTTGTTGTAGTGCTGTTACAAAAATGATCAAACAAACAAACACATATAACATTATAAACAATACAATGTACCCCAGGCATCATACAAAAGTGAATGAATAGAATGAGGAGGCATGTAATATACAGAAAATCAGTTAATCAAATGAGTCTTGAGACTATGTTTGAAGGAGCTTATACCTGGATTATTAAAGCACTTGTATTTTGACCTTGATCTGGCAATTACAAATGATTTGCAAGAATTATACTACTAAATTAATCTGTGCATCTATAAAAGCGCTGTCAAACCTAGCCGATTCCGCTCGCCCGAGCTATACCGGAGCACAAATTTGGCGATTGTCGGGGATCGGTACTATAGTCGATTCGCAGACATTGGCCGATTTTAGCGATTTACCATTTCAGTAAAGAGGTAACAGAAGCAAAAGAGGGGGAGGCACTCGAATGTAATCGTAATATGCAAGGTTAATACTGTGTCTTCGTGTGCATGTACTACTGTGATGTAGTCACCACTATGTACATGTACCTAGTGACAGGGAACTTGCGGTTGGATTATCGGCATAACGATAAAGAAATGTATTGTTATTCAGATAATTTGATCAAGGTATTCAGGTGGTCTCATAGCCAGAAATACTTAAAGTAACGTTTATAATCCGTTTATAATCTTGGTTGATTTTCCATTTAATTAGGACAAATGGTTTTGTACCTTTTTTGTAAAAAAATGATTATTGAATTATTTTCCGGTTTTTTCTCGCAAATAAATACGTAGAACTGTTATTTTCATTTAAATGTTTCCTTTATTCCACGTGCATACTAAAAACGGAAAATAATTTAAAAAAAGTATCCACTAAATTATGAAAAGGTAAAACGACATACATAATATTTTTCTTTTGAAACCTGTATACGGTCGATGATGGTCGATTTGTTTTTATTGTGGTAACCGCTTCCAAAGGGATAACACATTTGAAGCTGCTGGATTAAGTTTTTGGTTATCGTGATTGTAAAGCTATATGATCAGCCCTATTAACCCTAACTCTACTACACCATACGGCAATTGGGCGGAAAACATGTTTTTATAACCCGGCGTGC
The DNA here is from genome assembly GCA_035610835.1 of Ophiura sarsii. NCBI lineage: Eukaryota > Metazoa > Echinodermata > Ophiuroidea > Amphilepidida > Ophiuridae > Ophiura > Ophiura sarsii. The sequence continues at coordinate 46,141 of JAYJML010000234.1, read as the reverse complement.
AGGTTTTTGGGCTACAAAACGGACCCACGCTATATAACGAGGCGAATATACTCGCCTCGTGTCGACTGACAGACGTGGTGTTGTGGCTAGGATCTGGGCCCGGGTACTGGAGGTCCGTGGTTCAAATCCGGGGGTGACCTTTCTGGTGAATTTTGGGGGTGGGAAAAGAAATCTGTTGCCGTGTGGTGAAATAGAGTTAGGGTTATTAAAGCCACACTATCATGAATAGCATTTGATTATGGAGCGCAAATAATCATGATAATAACATCTATAAAAGTACCGCTGTTTCATCATTGGTCAAAATGGGTTCCTCTAACGCCCAATGGACGAGGTCCAAAATCGATACCGATGCGCCAGAGTTTATGAATCTACTATAGTACGGTAGCGCAACGGTATTCCATTGCTAAGAACGGTACAGTCAGTATGCAGCCCCGCTCAAAGCCGTTGTTTTTCTAACCCACTCACAGCGACTCACCCGTAGCGATACCGCTTCGTTTTTACAGTTGACCTCATGATAACACGATGTAAATGAGCTCTTTTCATGATTATAATCACACATTTCAAAAACATTTGCCATGAAATTGTAAAATAAAAAGGCATGTGATGCATATAATATATCTAATATTATCTGTGAACTTCATGACATGTTGTATTTTCGGTGCAAATTATTGCAATCACACAGACCGAATTCAAGAAAAACTTGACGAAAATAAACTTAAGCCAAATCCACGGTAAAAAAGTCACTTCTGAAGAATCAGGCACCAATTTTATCCGTGGTATCATAATATTCATAGTCTTTTGTAACTAGAAACATGCTTAAAATATTATACAATTATTTAGTCTGGTCAAGTGAATGATTATAATATAGCACCTCGAATCTTGTCTCGAGCTAAATTCATTTCGTACCGTCGTTGGATTGTTGATGAAGTGTTTAAATCTCACGGATATAACTAGTTTCGCTTGATAGCTCAGATGGTAAAGCGTTCGCTTGGAGAACGAGATGTCCGGGGTTCGAAATCGATCCTTCTGCTCTACACAATTTCATATGATATTTTTTTCTCGTCAAAATTATTTTTCACAATTTCATCACACAAAATGCATGAATTCGGACGTTTTCATTGCAAAAACGGTATTTTTTCCCCAAAATATCAATAATGAATTCAAACGCGGGCATGAAAATGAAGCGCGGGCTGGTTACGGGAAACTAAAAATCAAGTTGGCGAGGCCTAACGGTTTTTTCGGTTTTTCTTATCAAAAAAGATGTCGGGCATCAATGTTTTTGATATGAAATTAAAGCTTAAAATTCCGTTAGTACGGAAATTGCTCTTAAAAATCGTACACATTTTAGGCCGGTCAAGTGAATGGTTACAAGAAGCAAAGTCACGAAAGTTGTTAAATTCTAAAATTAGCGATAAAATCACTGTTTGTGGACCAAATATGTCAGATTTGGCATCATATTATAGAGAAAATTACGAACAATCCACCTACTTCGCCATCATGTCTGCCAGCTAACCCTACCTCAATTAATTCAGGGAAAACAAACTTCTCGTAAGGTTTTAGCGCAAGGTTGACATCCTGAAATCGATCTTTACGTGGGTTAGAAATCGGCAAGGTCACTCATTGAAAGCGATACCTGCGTGCTGACTGGGTAGTACATCGTCAGGACATCAACGGCATATCAACGGCAGGCGACAGTAGACATTTTTTAACATGCTCAAAAAGTTCTGCCGGAGCGTGCAACGAGACTACAACGGCAGTACGACAGCAGTACTTCAGTATAGCTTCGTTAAGTGTCGGTAGAGCACCGATAGCACCCCGTAATGGATCTGCGGCTCTCCGGTGGCCTCATAGTAGCAGGGGTGGGCCACTCAACTTGCCGATCTGAAGCTACTTTTGTTTAACCAGTGACGTCACTGGTTAGTGTCCCAATGTTGGTTGCGCTGTTTGTGTCGTCTGCTTTAGGTATTAGACTTAATTGAAGTTTACACGGAATTGTTGGACAAATTCCCAAAAAATGGTGCGGTTTTGAAAGTTATGATAAAACGTACGTGCTACTTCACGTTTCATTATTTGCTTTAGGTATTTGAATTCATTCTCTCATTTTACACCATATCGTCATTGTGTGTCCTACAGACTTAATTGCTGCAAGTCTATGTTCTGACGAAGAAAAAAAGAAAGAAAAAAACGCTGACCGACCTCCTACCTGATAGGTCCATATTCCCGTTTTGTACTGTTTTGTCGTCGCCTCACCCCTATTGCTTACGCGACGGTTTATATAACAAATGTATCTATGAATCTTATTAAATACCTTGACCGTGATCTTGATTTGTTTCATTCTGTTCAACATCGTCCTCTGGATTTTCAGGAGTAGTGTCGTCCCTCGTTGGATGATAGGGTACCATTGGGACTTCAAAAAAATTAAATAAACGTATTATGTTGAATAAATATGAATTAAACTGAACATAATTGAATAAATCTAAAGCATCAATACCCAAAACCTCATTTTGAGAAGAAAATAACCCAATAGATTTTCTTTATTTTTAAATAAAGAAAATCCATCGATGCATTGATGCGATAGCTACTTGAAAGTTAAGCGACGCCATAGCCGTCAATGGCATGACGTAAAAAATAGCTAACTTGCTTCATCTAATGCATTGATGGTACAATTGAACTCACATCAAAAATGTCAGATATTTATTTGTTGTTGTTGTTGTTGTTGTTGTTGTTGTTGTTGTTGTTGTTGTTGTTGTTGTTGTTGTTGTTGTTGTTGTTGTTGTTGTTGTTGTTGTTGTTGTTGTTGTTGTTGTTGTTGTTGTTGTTGTTGTTGTTGTTGTTGTTGTTGTTGTTGTTGTTGTTGTTGTTGTTGTTGTTGTATTGCTTTTGTTTTTTTTGTGTTTTTACATTTCTCTGTAGAATAGTTTTCTTCAGATATTACGATTGGTGTTGGACTATAATACTAGCGTATTTGATTTGTAATGAATGGCCACGAATATGTGCAATATTCATTTCACAAACGGTCCATTTCAGTGACATGCCTTAAGCACGGCCTGCAGCACGTCTCTCAATGTTTCCTTGTTGACAATTGTCACATATGGCAAGTATTTTACACAATAGAAGAGATAAACAAGGTTATCGAATAACCACATTTATCGTCGATTGTTATAGGTTTGTTTTCAGTTTTCACATCATCATATTTCCAAACTAATGATTTCGAAGCCCGTCGAAAGTGGCATTTACATGGATATCTGGATTATTAAAAACACAAAAGCAGGCCTACCTAGATTATTAAACGCACATATCTTAGAAATAATAGCAAATAATAACAGCAGTGTTTATATAGCGCTGTTACAAAAATGATCACAGCGCTTAACAAACAAACGAATATAAAATATAAACAATAAAATGTACCCTAGGCATCATACATCATACAAAAATGGATGGTAAGGATGAGAAGGCATGTACAGAAAATCAGTAACTAAACAAATGAGTCTTGAGACTATGCTTGAAGGAACTTATACCTGGATTATTGAAAGCACTTGTATTTTGACCTTGATCTTGCAATTACGAATGGTTTGCAAGAATTATACTACTATATAAATTAACCTATGAATGTATAAAAGCGCTGTCACACCTACATGTAGGCCTAGCCGATTTGGCTCGCCCAATCTATACCGGAGCACAAAGAATGTTTCTTGTGTAATCCAGAATGCTTAACACCACTATGGTAGCAACAGGAATTTGTAAAGCTATATGATTTGTAAAGCTATATTGCTATTTTTAGCGAGTAGGTGTAAAAATGGCTTTTCCACGGAGCTGTCAATGCATCAACATGATATGCACTTTTATGACAATATGATATGACACAATAATGTAATGACACAAGACCCATTATAAGCAGTTAAGGATTAAGTTTAATAAGGTGTGCTTGTCATTGTCAACTGTGCAATGAATACAAAGGTGTGTCATTGTTGCGTTATAGTATGTAATGCTTTGTGGATTGCCATGTAAAGTAGTAGAGGTCTTTATTGTCAAGATGCTCAGAGCGGGCTTTTCAAATTCACTCTTGGAGCATGCTTTCATTGCTGTGTATATCAGTTCAAGCATGCTGCAAAATGGCTCCACAATTTACACCACAGCAGAGAGCTTTTGCTACAAGAACGTACTTTAGAACAGGAAGCTATGTTGCTGTTCAACAGCAGTGGCCGAACCAGTTTCCGGGGGTACGAGTTCCGACAAAGAAAGCCATTTTTGACATGAAAAATAAATTCAACACTCATGGAACAGTGCAAAACCGCAACAGAGAACAAAGTGGGCGCTTAAGAAGTGCCAGATCTCCGGCCAATATTCAACGAGTTCAACGAGTATTGAACAATAACCCTAGGGTTAGTACCCGACGAAATGGTCTACCAAATATCCCAAGAACTTCGTTCATGCGAATCGTCAAGAAGGACCTTCATTGGCATCCTTATAGGATAAAGGAGCGTCACCAACTTATGCCACAAGATCCAGCTCGCAGATTACATTATTGTGTCATATCATATTGTCATAAAAGTGCATATCATGTTGATGCATTGACAGCTCCCGTGGAAAAGCCATTTTTACACATACTCGCTAAAAATAGCAATATCTCAAAAAATATTAATGTAATATCTTCCCTATTTTCACCAATAATGCTCAACGATATATGCTTTAATAATATGCAAACCAAAGTACTACAATATTTTATCATCTAGGAGAAAATGGCCTCCAAAGTTGGGTATAGTTTTTTTGGACCACCCTGTATGTACGATTTATGATCAGATATGTAAATCTGCAAGAAAATCTGCTTTCCATTTTATTTTCAATGTTGAGGGCGTTCCCTGGAAAGATCACATAATACAACTTTAACTTAACTTCATTTTAAAACAAATGAAACTGTTTATACCTTTTAAAAGAATGTTATATACAATATTTTGATAATTTCAAATATTGCTGAAAATTCCCTAAAGTGTCTAAACAATTTTGACGAAAAATAAATTTAAAAAACGCTGATCGACCGACCCCCTACTTATCCATTTGCCCGTTTTGTTCTGGGTTTTTTCATCGCCTCACCCCTATTGCTTACGCGACGGTTTATATAACAAATGTATCTATGAATCTTATTAAATACCTTGACCGTGATCTTGATTTGTTTCATTCTGTTCAACATCGTCCTCTAGATTTTCAGGAGTAGTGTCGTCCCTCGTTAGATGTAAGGGTACCATGCAGACTTCAATAATAATAATAAAAAACGTATTATGTTGAATAAATATGAATTAAACTGAACATAATTGAATAAATCTAAAGCATCAAGACCCGAAATCTCATTTTGTGAAGAAAAAAACCCAATGGATCTTATTTATTTTTAAATAAAGAAAATCCATCGATGCATTGATGCGATAGCTACTTGAAAGTTAAGCGACACCATAGCCGTCAATGGTATGACGTAAAAAAAAGCTAACTCGCCTCATGATCAATTCATTGATGGTACAATTGAAATCACATCAGAAATGTCAGCTATTTGTTTGTTTGATGTTGTTGTTGTTGTTGTTGTTGTTGTTGTTGTTTGTTTTGCTTTTGTATTTTGTGATTTTACATTTCTCTTTAGAATAATGTTTTTCTTCAGATAATACGATTGCTGCTGGACTATAGTATTTGATTTTTAATGAATGGCCTCGAATATGTGCAATATTCATTTCACAAACGGTCCATTTCAGTGACATGCCTTAAGCACGGCCTACAGCGCGTCTCTCAATGTTTCCTTGTTGACCATTTAACTGTCGCATATGGCAAGTATTTTGCACAATAGAAGAGATAAACCAGGTTTTCGTCGAAAAACAGGTTTATCAAATCGAAAAACCAAGTTCATCTTCGATTGTTATAGGGTTTTTTTCAGTTTCATATCATCATTATATTTCCAAACTACTGATTTCGAAGCCCGTCGTAAGGGCATTTAGATGGATATCTGGATTACAGCGTGTCCCGAAAAACTGGGTGTAACTTAAAAAGTTGAAAGCATAGCTGCTCCATATTTAAGGCTGTTAGGGTACATATTATATACCTGACACTGACGAAGAAAAAAAACCAATTTGGGCCCCCGTCCCCCACCCCCCTAAAAAAAAAGGGTGAGAAAAAAAGGAAATAGGAAAAAATTGAGAAAAAAGACCGAGGTTATTAGCCAAATTCAAGGCAAAATTGTACATGTATATAGTACATTTACTGTGCGATTTTTTTTGACTGTGCGATTTTTTTTTTGACTGTGCTAATTTTTTTGACCTCACTCCCCCCCCCCCCCCCCCCCCCCACACACACACTTACGTGAAATTCACGAGGTAAGTGACTAGAATTTTTTTGGGGGCAACCTTTTAAGACAATTTTAGAAATCTTGCCCCCCCCCCCCCCTGAAAAAATCCTAGCTACGCCACTGATACCTGACCTTAATTGGTTAAAATGTGAGACCAATCAAATAGCAACTTTTTGAAATACAAGGCTTTCAACAGAGCGTGGTTAGAACCCGTGTTTTTCCAATTTAGCAATAAACCACCCTATGCCTTGCATTTGCGTTGTGTGCAAGTTTTCCCTACATCATGTGCATGGTGTTTATTCTCCGAAATATCTTAAATTATAGGTATTTTGGATCAATTATATTCTGCATTATAAATACCCATTGCAGTAACCTTTTCGTTGAATATATACAAAAACAGAGCAACTGTTACCCTGATACCATGCCTGGAAATAGCACTCGCCCACCTGCTCATAGCGGGTAAATTTTGTGTCGGGAAAAAGTACCCCCCCCCCCGGCAACCGACTGGCGCGTAAACAATTTCAAACTCACGGTACAAGTGTGAGAGTTACACTGGCTGGTAGAATTTCTGTCGGGCAGGTATTTTTGTGAGTTACCTGCCCGATCCCGATTGGCTGGTTGAAAAAAAATCTGAAGTTCCAGCCCTGCCTCTAATTCCTTTGATGAGATGACTGACTTAACGGCTGGTTTCTAATTTCGAAGAAATGGTTCTTGAACTGCTTCAAAGATGGCAGTGTCTCAGAAGGTTATTTATTGATTTTTCTAACAAAAATCATAGGTATTTACACTTTTTATCCCCCTTATGACGACGATTTCCCTGAGTAAGTCATTGTTATCAAGTCAAAGACAAAACTTTGATGACGTCAGTACGATGCGCAAATGCAACGCATGGACGGTACATGGGCAAAATCGGAAAAACGGGTTCTGACCACGCTGTATGCAAAGCTTTGTAATTCTAAAACCATACATCCGATTGGTCTTATAATTTCACCAAATAATGTCAGATATATTTACTTTTATATTCTTAAACATTAAGCATCTGTGTTTCCCATATTTTAAGTTATAAGCTCTGAAAGTTTTGGACCCAGTTTTTTTGGGACACGCTGTATTAAAAACACAAAAGTACGCCTACCTAGATTATTAAAGGCGCATGTTTCATAAATAATAGCAAATAAGTACAGCAGAGCTTATAATAGTGCTGTTACAAAAATGACCACAGCGCTTAACAAACAAACAAATATAACATAAACAACACAATGTACCCCCAGGCATCATACAAAAGTGAATGAATAGAATGAGAAAGCATGTACAGAGTCAGTTAAACAAATGAGTCTTAAGACTATGCTTGAAGGAGCTTATACCTGGATTATTAAAAGCACTTGTATTTTGACCGTGATCTGGTAATTACGAATGGTTTGCAAGAATTATACTACTAAGTTAATCTGTAAATCTATTAAAGCATTTTCACACCTAGCCGATTTGGCTCGCCGATGCTATACCGGAGCACAAGGGCGATTGTTAGGATCGTTACTAGTACGGTAGCGCAAAGGTATTACATTGCTAAGAAAGGTAGTACATCGTCAGGACATCGTCCGGAACATCGGAGAAAAAATTAGCAACGGCCAGGCAACAGTAGACATTTTTGAACATGCTCAAAAATGTCTGCCGATGCGCTGCCGGGGCGAGCATCGGGACTACAACGGCACTACAACGGCAGTATGACGGCAGTATGACGGCAGTATGACGGCAGTATGACGGCAGTTACTCCAGTATGGCTTCGTTAAGTGTCGGTAGAGCACCGGTATCGCCCCGTAATAGATCACCATACCGTCATTGTTTGTGTCCTACGGACTTGCTGGAAGTCTATGTTCTGACGGTGTCCTGATGATGTACTACCGTTCTTAGCGATGTGATACCGTTGAGCTACCGTACTAGTACCGATCGCCAACAATCGCCAAATTTGTGCTCCGGCGATCCAAATTGGTTAGAGTTTCTAGATGATCTAGGTTTGGTACTTGTCTATCCTCTACACCTTGACCTTGATTACTAGTAAATCAATTTCGCGACTGATACAAAAAGTGTTATTCCATATTTTACTAGGAATTCTTATATAGTGGGTATGGTTTTGGATGTCAACAGGCAATTTGATTGGTTTTTGGCCGATACGCACTATATATTATAAGACAATGGTTGATAATAATAAGGTTTATGGAAGCAATACCTTCATTTCTGGTTATCCAGTGTCTGTTAGCTGTAAATAATAATAATAATAATGGTAATTTATAAAGCGCCGGTATCCGCCGCAAGCGACGTTCATGGCGCTTCTCTGCATAACAACCAAAATAACATAAACATGCATATTAAGAACAAAGATGAGGAGAGTCACATCAAGCAAATGCTTCAGAGTAGGGCGGGCTTAATTCATTCGAATAGTAATAAGTTCGTATATGATCATCGCGTTAGCGTGCCCTACACAAAGTCGCCGGCGTATGCGTTGTGCGTATAACGCAGCGTTGCCATGTGCGCGTTGCCATGTTTATGTCGTCGTGTAAAGACCATCGTATATTGCAAAACAGCTAAGAACTATACTTTATTCTCTAAATAATCGAGACATTATATTCCAGAGGAAATGATGGTACCAGGTGGACATTTTATACAGACTCTTTTTGATGATTGATTTGAGTTCATATAGGAATAGTGTACTCATTTTCAGAGGGTGTGCAAAATGTCACCGCTTTGGATTTTTTTAAATCCAAGATGGCCGCCATTACCACAAAAAATCATTAACTGGTGAAAACTCTGCATGTATGTATTGTTAAGATTGTTATAATGTTGGGCTCTACGCCTATGTTTTCAAGCTTAAGGAACCTATTAGAGTGCTTATTGATGTGATCTCATAATTCAATTTTCATATTAATCCAAAATGGCCGCCAAATCCATAAGAATTCATGATAATGACAGGTTTGTGGGCGTCACATCCAGATGGTCAAGTATGAGGAATATACTGAATGGTTTACTGATTTGACTTGATAACTACATCACCTTCAAAATCCAACATGGCCGCTCAAAAATCCAATATGGCCCCCGGAATCATGAAATTCGCCATAACCCTTTGAAGTGACAAAGATATATTTTGCTGGGCTATAATAGACCAAAATTAGTAAGCATAAGGAATATTTTTGTGAGTGTGCAAAATTTCACTCATTTACATTCAAAAAATCCAAGATGGCCGCCGCCACCCACCGAATTTCATTACAAGGGTCATAACTCTGTATGTGTGATAGAGACATAATTATGGCTATAAACCAAGGTTTGTAGGCATGCAGGATAATTATAATGAGAGTAAGTGATGTTGTCTGATCGTTTATTTACGATACAATAATGATAGAGACATAATGTTGTGCTCTATCCTCAGGTTGCTAAGCGTTCATATGATATTGGATCATTACAATCCCACTAACGGCTATGGCCATTATCCTATATATATATAATAACTCTAACTGTCATAGTACTCGGTAATAGTGCCAGTTGCTACATATAGGCTAAGACATAAATATGCCAAACGTTTTAAAGATTCTAACATCATTGTTACTTTCATAAATTTACTAACATGATGATTAGTTCGAAGATTATGATAACCCAAAATCTAAAGCAAATTCATCACATCTTATATGTCCCATATGGCCGAACCCTATGCCTAACCCCTTCCCGTAATTTCAAAAAATGAACCTTCAAAGCAAAGCATTGCTGCACTGAGGACAGAATGATGTTCAAAAAGGGCACAACCCTGTGCCGAAGCAACCCTGTGCCGAAACATTTGTGCTGGTAGTCGAAAAAGAACAGAGATAAAGATAGCATTTGATCCCACCATCAACAGAGTTGCACCTCTGAAGGACAAGGGTGGCACCATCATCACCGACCGTGTCAAACAGATGCAACGATGGACAGAGCACTATGAAGATCTCTATTCTACAGGGAATATGGTCATTGATATTGCCATAGATAACACAGAGATAACACTCCACTTTACCCATCATAGAGGAGCTGGATTTACTCTCAACTTTAAACGAGCTTAGCAAAGAGGCCTTCAACTCTCTTGCTCATAGTGCGGCACCTGGAAAAGATGGTATTCCAGCAGAAATTAACCAATGTGACAAGCCGGTCTTTATCAACCATATCCCACACGCTTCTATGTTATTGTTTAGAGGAAGGATGAGTACCCCAAGACTTGTGAGACTCAAACATCATCACGGTCTACAACAATACAACAAGAGGGGCCATAGCGACTACCAACTACATCAGTGTCAAGATATCGGCAAGAGTGGTTCTGAGGAGGCTATAAGCACTTGCTGATTGAGTTTATTCCAGGATCCAAGTGTGGTTTGGGTACAGAGAGATCTACCACCAACATGATCGTCTCTCTCAGACAAATGCAGGAGAAGAGCCGCGAAGGGAGGTAGTCTCTATTTACATTGCTTGCATTGTTCTGATCAAAACCTTCGACCTGGTGAGTAGATCGGTTGTCCACCAAAGTTGCTTAGCATCATCATCTTGTTTCATGCAAGGTACAGTTCAGATCGTCTGCAGACCCATTCGCTATTATAGATTTGCGTCCTCGCTCCAACACTCCTTCTAATCTTCTATCTCGTACTATCTATGATTCAAGTCATCTTATGATGACGTATATCTGTACCCTATATCCAATGGCAAGCTCTTACACCTGGCCTGGCTCAAGGCAATAACTAATAAAGTTCACACAGTCCTGATTCGCGAACCACTGTTTGCAGATAGCGCGGCTTTGATGTCTTATAAAAGCTGGTCTACAGAGGATGGTCGGTCGCCTAGACACGCATGCACAGGATTTGACGCAGCAAGTGGTCGATTAACTCACCTGTCTGGGAGTAAGCCTCAGTGTTTCATGCAAATACATTATTGACCCTTGAAGGGCAATGACATTGTCGCTGTTCTGACATAACGACACATCACTTTACTTAATTCTATGGTGATGAGTCGTTATGTCAGAACAGCGACGACATTATAGCCAATGCATTAAAGGCCCTTGAAAAGAGGCAATGACATTGAATAACCACATATTAAGGAAAGTATATGATAAGTTTTGTAACTTTAAAGAAACTGAAAAGATATAAATTGATCATGTAGTCATATTCATTGATCAATTACGTAATTTTAAAGAGACATCTTGAAGATATTATGAACTCACTCTGACTCTGGGTACTGACCAGTAAAGATGGCAAGCGATAGCGACTCTGATATATTTCTGACACAAAGTTTGTTTCGAAATGAAATGAATGATAGTGATGGAAATGATGAAATAAATTATGATGATGTGTTTCCTAATTAAAACGTGGAAAAAGAAACCAAGAACTTCTATCCAGTGGTTTCCGATATATCGGATGATGAATTAATCGCGGCAAGCCTGGCTATGGAGGAGAAAGAAAAGAGTGCTACGGTTTCGTCGAGACCTTCTCGATTCGACAAACCAGTCAACGACGAAGAAATGGCCAACATTTCTAGACGAAGGTACATTATTAATTTATTTTAGAATACTATTATTTGTTTAACATAATAAATCTGACAATATTCACTTGCTCTTTTTAGTCAATTTGTAAGGGGTGATGGTCTTCTATAAAGACGGTTTTTACGATAACGAATCAACATGTTGTAAAATCATATTAAGATGAAAATAAATCACAAACGAGGCATTTTTGGATGATACCTGTTTAGAAAAGAAACCGCAAAATGAAAATGAACACAAAATAATATATTTTCATAATTATCTTGCCACATAAAGACACCACCTAAATATATTTTGTCGTACTATTTACACTACTTGCGTCCGAGTTTCTTATTGTTTGTAAGTACATTTTCTTGGTGCTATATAGTTACAGTTATTTCCTGGGTTTTTTTTTCTTCCGTTTATGCAGATTATCTGATAGTACAGAGAGGAAAATCCGTTGGGCTGTCAACCTGTTTAACCAGTGGCAAAATAAGAGAAACATACAAGCATCATCGAACCCATCCCTCAACATAAGCTCCATCAATGTAGGCCTACATCTCGACAATATGACGAAAGACGAATTGAATTATTCAATATCTAGGTTTCTTTGTGAGGTAAAAAAGCATAATGGTGAACATTACCCTGGAGACACACTTCACGAGATGGTTATTTGTTTCCAGCTTCATTTTGAACTAAAAGGAATAGCCTACAAGTTCCTGAATGATCCTGCTTTTCTGGAACTTAAAAACACACTGGACAGAAAAATGCAGCGTGCCCAGTCTGGTATATAGGGGCACATAAAAACAGACCCAAGTTATCACAGTGGACGAGGAGGACATGCTATGGAAAAGTGAAATCCTTGCAATTGGATCATCAAATCCTACCCAACTTCTTAACACCCTGGTTTACATGGTTGGGTAACATTTCGCATTGCGCGGTGGCCAGAAGCACAGGAGTTCAAGATGGAAAGAGCCCCAGCTTGAATTTTTAATCCAAGCACAAGCACTAGCAGTAATGCAAGTGATAAACCGGATGAAGATAATAATCAAGCAGGTCATCAGTCTGTTTCAAGTGTCATTGGAAATACATGTCTTCCTGGTGCTACCAAGCACATTTCACTAACACTGAACTTTAATTTATAAATTGAACTGGAAGACATTAGAAAATGTATGAAAAATATTGAAATGCAACCAAGAGAATTCGTCAAAAAGGGGTCTTATTTGACAAATTAAAAACTTGTCATCAAAAATGGCAGGTTTGTGATTCAAGAAATATTCTGTAATGGTGCACATTTATTTGTGATGCTAAAAGAACAATTTAGAGTGTTTCTAGTTAATTTTCATCGTAACAAACATTTGCTTGACTGAAATATATTTAACTTTTAATGTAATGTGTGCAGTAAAGAGAATGATTTCGTTTATAATATTTATTTATACATCAATGAATATTTTGATAGCTTACTTATTGAAATTGATTCAATAAATCATCTAATATCAATAAGTCCCAAAATATAAATAATATAGTTGTCTTCGGTCAGTCCTTATATTTGGTCATCTCTAAAACATTTTTAGTGAGTTCACGCGCTCACCATAGGCCGGTGAACAATGATGTCAATAAAGAAACTAACCAATACAACAATAAAATGATTTCAACACATTTCCCAATCGACACTCTGCCCATCAACGGCCAATTATCGGCGTTTGAACTCACGTCATTTTAGCTACTACACATGAATGCCTTCATTGCACACTGGTCTATCTGTATCCGGCGCCACTGCACTGATACAATACAGGTATATGTTCATCGGTTAAAAGCATGAGCAGGTATTTTGACTATGAATAGGGTTGCGAGGTTTTAGACCTGACGGAAAACAAGATTAGGGAGGTCGAGGACAATAAAACAATATTTCATATTGGCCTACTGGTATTTGGAAAGTTTAGTCATGGATGATTAGTTCAATAGTTAAATGCTGTCACTTGGAGGCGCTATAGTTAATGTCCCTAGTCTAACAGTTGTGCATTCATCATGCTTGAAAATGGGGATGTTACACTCACAAACATGTCCGTATCATTAATTCTTACAGTTTTATAGCTAAATTCATGATTTCAGCGGCCATATTGGATTTTAGGGCGGCCATATTGAGTTTCTATGGTTACAGAAAAATCGTAGATTCCTCGAGTTTGAAAACCTAGGTACAGAGCCCAAAATTATTCTGAAACAAACAATACAGAGTTATGACCATTTTTCTGATTTTAGGCCAAATTCATGATTTTGGCGGCCATTTTTGATTTGTATGGTTATTGAATGATCAATAACCACTCTAGTATTTATAAACCGAATAAATAGCTTATTTTTCAAATTTGTATGGGGAGGCTCAGAAAAAGTAAAGAGAGCGACCTTATCCAATGACTATGGAAATGGTGGGCTACAAATGCTGAACTTTAAATATTTTTTAGATTCGTTAAAGATTTCTTGGTTAAAAAAGCTGATGTCTCCCGAAACAGACACATGGAAAATGATTCCACTACATTTATTAAGCGAAACATATTTGGGTCTCAATATTTTAAAATGCAACTGTACTTTAGAAAGTATGAACGAATTGTTTAAGTCAAAGATATATAAGTTACCCATGTTCTATAGTAATTTGATTAAGGCTTGGTTTTTAACAAAATGTTCCCAGAACATAGATCAAGTAGAATCGTGGGAAAATCAGGTTATTTGGAATAATGAATGTATAACTAACTAATTATATTTTAAGGAATGGGCAAAGAAGGGTATAATGTACGTCTCAGATCTGTATAACCAAAATAGGGAATTTAAGTCAATGGAGGAGCTGAAATTGCATTTTAAAAATGATGGTAGTTTTGTGTTGAAATACATAGCTTTAAGACAAGCAATGCCACATACGTGGAAAACATCTACAGATTCTTTAAACAATATCTATGACGTAAATTTTAATTATGGAGAAGCCTTTGTTAAATTATCTAAATGTACAACAAAACTGTACAGAATAGCAATGCAATCACAGATATCATTGAAACCAAGATGTCAAAATTTCTGGGAAAATAAGCTCGATAATATGAATTTCGATTGGTCCATTATTTGGAAAACACTTGTTCAAGACATCAAAGAGCCACGACTAAAAACATTGAACTGGAAAATCATTAGCAACATTTATCCAACAAAAGTATTTCTTAAGAAAATAAAGAAGGAAGAAAATGATATCTGTGAAACTTGTAACGAAATAGATTACATTGAACATTTCTTTTATAGTTGTAAGAAAATCAAAATAATATGGAAAGAGACTGAAAGAATACTTTTGCAACAGTATAATCTAGACATAAAGATATTGCAAAAAGATGTATTGGTTGGCTACCATGATGATAATAACAAGAACACTAATATCGTCAATACGTGTATTAGTGTTGCCAAATCAACTATTAGTAAGTACAGATATGGAAAACATCCTGATTTACTAAGTGTCTTATATTTAGAACTTAAAATTAGAAAACTCTGGAAGAATTGATCTAAAAAATGAAAGAAGATTTACAACAATCTAAACATGATGCTATGTATTGTAAACATGATATACCGTGTAATGTTGAAATGAACATGCTGAAGAGCCAAAAATGTAAACATGATGAAAAGCATATGAAAATGTGTTATACATGTAATCAATATGAAATGTAAACATGAAATGTAAACATGAAATGTAAACATGAAATGTAAACATGAAATGTAAACATGAAATGTAAACATGAAATGTAAAAATTATGTGAACATGAATGTAAACATGCCGAAATGCATATGTGTTATGTAATGATATGCAATGTAAACCTGAAAAGCATATGAAAATGTGCTATACATGCGATTGAAACTATGAAAATTATGTGAATGAAAAGTATATACAAACATGCTAAAAAGCATATGAAAATGTGCTATACATGATAGGCAATGTAATCATGCTGAAAAGCATATGACAGGCAAGTAATGTAAACATGTGAAATGTGAAAAATGATGTGAACATGAATGTAAACATGAATGTAAACATGAACATGTAAAAATGCTGATATGTAATGTAAACATGTGAAATGTGATGTGAACATGAATGTAAACATGTAAACATGAAAATGTAAAAAGGCTGAAAAGCATATGAAAATGTGTCAACATGTAATGATATGTAATGTAAACATGCTTGAAAAGCATATGAAATTGTGCTATACATGATATGCAAGGAAAACATGCTGAAAAGCATATGAAAATGTGAAAAGCATATGTATTTGTAGGCATGAACAATGAAATGTGAAAAATATGTATTTGACATGAAATGTGAAAATTACGAATGTAAACATGCCGAAAAGCATATAAAAATGCTGGAAAGTAAATTGATATGCAATGTAAACATGCTGAAAAGCATATGAAAATGTGTTATACATGTATCGATATTATGAAATGTAAACATGATGAAACCATGTAAAATGATAGTAACAAACAATAAAAGATTAAAAAAAATAAAAAAAATAACCACTCTAGTAGATAACTTGAGCTTCAAAACATGTAGTGCCCAAAATGATATCTTAACAATAAATACATGCAGAGTTATGACCATTTTAATGAATTTTGTAGTAATGGCGGCCATCTTGGATTAAACAAAATGCCAAGCAGTGACATTTTGCACACCCTCTGACAATTACTACACAATGCCTATATGAACTCAAATCAATCATCAAAAAGAGTTTGTATAAACTGTCCAGCTGTCAGGCCATATCAATGAATTTCCTCTGGATTATTATGTTAATATCCCTCATCAATGGATTTATGGTATGGAATTATGTTATAATTGCACACATTTTTTAAACTACAGATTTCGAAGCCCGTGCGTCGTAGGGGCATTTACATTTCGATATTACAGTCTCGGTGGATGGATACTGGTAGTATGTGTAACAGTATCGTCCGATACTAGAACATAAATCGTTCCAGGATTGCTCGCCAAAATACATCTTTGAACAAAAAAAGGTCACCTTTCACCTGTTTAATGAACGACTGAACCCAAATCCACCTTTTTATTAGGCCCATTTACATTATCCCCGATAAACTATTATGAAACTCAGTAACCACTCAGCTCCACATCGGGAGCCCGTTTCACTTGAGGGTGCTAGAAATTGACGGGTGTGCGTTACCGTGGTAACGTGTACCCGTCAATTTGTGCAATCATTGCATTTTCGCTTTTTAAACCCTAAATATTTGCATACAAATACATATCTTAACAAATTGAGGGCAGCGTAGGTACCACAATTCCTCGCGGCAGCTAGTCCGATGATTTAATCTCACCTTTGGCGCCAAAATCTCGCAATACAGGTCGAAATTATATCTTTTTGAGCCTATATACTGCGAAAGACTCCCATTTCTAGGCGAGGTTACACCATTTTAATGAATTTTTAGGGTAAGCGTGATAATTGTTACGTTAGATTTATGCCTTGTAGTATTGTATAGTGATGAATTTGTTAATGTTATCTCAGAGTGCAAAATATAATTTTTTCAATTCTACGACGGGAGACCGTCTCCTGGGTAACGCTGTCCCGTACCCAAGCCCGCCCTCTATTGAAATATCGAAAATATTCGTAATCTCAGCGGAAGACGGACTCCAAAAATTGACGGCAGTGCGTCATTAAATAGCACGCCCTCAAGCCGAACGGGCTCCCGTTGTGGAGCTGCCTGATAACATGTACAGAGAGGAAGCAATCAAACGTAACAAAGTGATTGCAGATTACTATAATAAAGTGCTCAACAAAAGAAAGTCATACACTTTGTTTAGGTTCTTTAGAGTAACTGCCGATTATATCTTGACCAAACAGACTAGATAGACATTTGGATGAATCTTTCCGGCACAATTTGATACCAAATGTGACTTTTGAAAAGTGACACATTTTCTTTAAATGGTGCTAATTATGGTTTATCTTTGTTGTTAGGCGGCAACTTTGGTATCAAACTGTGCCGGAAAAATTCATCCAAATGTCTATCTAGTCTGTTTGGTCAAGAAATAATCTTGTAAAAGTAAAAGTTACTCTAAAGGACCTAAACAAAGTGTATGACTTTTTTTTGTTGAGCACTTTAGGTGGTATAAACATGTTTCCCACCAAACTATTTTTCGATTCACTAAAGCTGTCATGGATTAAAGGGATATAGACTATGGGACGAGCCTAAATGTGCATAGTTTTAAAGTTCTGTTGTCCACCTCAGGGCAGAACATAAAATTATTACCAAAAGATGGCAAATACAGGCTGTCCCAAAATGATTAGGACCCATCGATGCCCAAAGTTCAATACATATTTTCATCATCAAAATCAATGAGATTAGATCCGTTATTTTCTATCATATTTGCTATACTGTACCCTTTCATTAGAATTTTAGATCATGAATATCGGTCTTATTTTAATGAAGTTACACTCCATTGTGTAAGACATGGTGATTTCACCTTTTTGGCAAAGTGCAAAAAAATGTGTTTTTAAACAGCTTGTTTGAAAGAAACTAATACATTCTCTTTAATCTCTTGTCTGTTAATATCTTTGGTTCCTTTCTATTTTAAACTGCTGTTGTATCATATTGTTGTTCAAACCATTAATACTTCTTCATTTTGATTCAATTTAAAGAGTAAAAATGGATCGTCACGCATGAGCGACCCAAAGCTTTGTTTCTATAATGAGCTAGTATGAGGCTAAACTTGAGGGACATTTAAACAGGTAAAGACGTGGTCATGTGTAATTAGCAGTGGCTTAGACTTCTTTTTCATATTGGGGATACAAACTTGGTAAACATGATATAATGATAGTCCCTTAGTGTTTAACCTCACGAAATTCATTCTCCAATGTGAATATGAAATCTAAGCCACTGGTGATTCACCAAATACCACTTCGTTTAGAAGTCCCTAAACACTTGTCAAATAAAACAATGCATGGTGTCACTCAGGTGTGACAAACTTCTTTTACCCGTTAAATTGAATTAAGGAGAAGAATTATTAATGATTTGAACACCCATAACTAATAACAGTTACAACAGAAATACACACTAGATTATATTGAGTAGACAAGAGATTATGGGAATACACAAGTTTCTTTCAAACAAGCTGTAATAGCACACACATTTTTAGCACTTTGTCAAAAAGGTGAAATAGTACAGTATGACAAAGATGATGTTAAAATAACGGACCTAATCCCATCGATTTTGATGATGACAAAAATGATTGAACTTTGGGCATCGATGGGTACTAATAATTTTGGGACAGCCTGTATATTCCTAAAGACAAATTCACCTTATCCCGCGTTCATCGGTTGCACGTTTTGACTGAAAACCCTGTATAATTGAATGGGGAATTTCGTAAGTCTGCCAAAAGAGGGCGGTATTTTCTTGATTGCTTACAGTAGTAATTCTACATGGATAAACAACAGGTTTGAACTAACATACAATGTATTATTAAATACCGGTATATAACTATTTCAATATTGTTTTATGATGTTTTAATAACAGATAATTATTTTAGGTCTAATAGATTTACCAGCAGCATATTCCATAAATATAATTGTAGAACATTTCATTCGAATTACCATTATGCAATGGGAACTGAACAAATTGTCAACTTTGAACATGTAAAACAGGAATTAAGGTATACCAATAGTAGTAGTTATTAAAAAGAACTTAAACAAGTAACATAGTAGTCAGGGGTATCTCGCACAACAAAAGAGAAAAACTGATAATCAAAAAGCATTTAGATCAAGTTCTTGATGGTATTTATGCTTTTGCCAAGTGCATATTTTGCGCCTTTAAAATGAGTTCATTAAGACCATTTTGTATAGGCCTATCTCACAGGCCTTGTATTAAGGTATGACATTGCTTTGCGTGTTATATGTTAATGGTAGAACTGTCACTCTTTGTGGAGCCAAATTCAATAAAGACCTATTGAAAGATGATGAACTTAATTATTTAATATCTATAGTAAGTAAAATAACTAAATGCAAAATATATTTACAATAACATAATTGTTGTTCTGTGAATATATATTAATTAACAACAAGGTTTTTACTTAGTAATATTACCAATGTTAGGCCTATATACATGTATGCAGAGCGTGGTAGGAGACGGAGAGATATTTTAAAACAAGAATAATAGTCTTGTAAAATGAAAACAAAGTCATTGGTTAAATGAGAAACAATAGGCTACTGGAAATTCGAAGGATGCAAATGGACATAGAAACCAATATTATCCCAACAATGTGTTATAATACAATTGTAAGCTATAAACAGACCATTTAGTGGGCTTTTAATGTTGCCTCTAAACACAATTAAAATTGTATTTTAGGTATGAAATTATTAGATTTTTGTCAGAAGTCTTATCAAATAATATAGAACAAATGATTTTATTGGAATCTGTGCTCTAAAACTTATTGTTTATCCATTTAAAATCATGGTACTGGTATACTAAAACTGATAGTCAATTAAGAAAATAGCGCCCTCTTTTGGTAAACTTGGGAAATTCCCAATTCACTTATACAGGGTTTTCAGCCAAACTTTGGGAATTTCTCATTAACGTGCAACTTGCAAACGTGGGATAAGGTGAAGTTGTCTTAATGGATGCATTTGCCATCTTTTGGTAATAATTTCATGTTCTGCCCAGAGATGGACAACAAGAGTGAAAGATACAGAGCATCATCCTATAGTCTAATACTAACAGATGTGTTGAAGGCTGCGCCCTCAATTAGTATAAAAACCGGGATTTCTGCATTTTTTACAATTGTCTTACATGCACAAACTTACAGCTGTAAGGATTAAGAAAAATCAGTTGTCTTTGTGCAATTAAACGCCGTTTCAAAATAGTTCATCCCCGGCTACATTAGGACACCATTTTATGGTCATTGGTAAATAACGACACTCAAATAATTAATTAGTATTTGTTTATTCTTTGCCACCGTAATCGGGAACTGTCACTGTGGCCGAGTGGTCTAAGGCGTTGATATAATGACTTGTATTAGCTATGAACACTTTTACGCATGAGTTCGAATCTCACTGGGGTAACTTTTTCTTTTGTCTTTATTTTTGTAACAAATGACGTTGTTTTATCACTTTAAACATTGGAAATTTAATTTATGCTATACAAATGCTTTTTTTCCCTTAAGGGACACAATGTCATGTTGAATTTTTTAATTTTAATTAATTTATTTCAGAAATCAAAGATGAACATTAAAATTTGCCATTATTGTTGTTTTTACTTTAAAAAAAAAAACCCAACAAAGCTTGATTAAAACAATGTTTAAATATGTTGGAATACCACCCCTAACCATGCAAAATGCTGGTTGCGGCTCAACCAGCATTTTTGAATCGGCGTTTTGTTGTACAAAGAGGGCTGATTTTACTCAATCCTTATAGGTGTAAGTTCATACATGTAATATAATTGTAAAAATATACAAATCCCAGTTTTTATCATACATTTTTATAATTGAGGGCGCTGCCACCACCACATCCGTTAATGCTCCTTTAAGTGCACGGCTTTTCAAGAAGCACGGCGCGGAGTGAAAAGGGCAGTTCCAAGCGTTACGGAATGACATTCACAAAGCATTTTCATGTTTGAAATCATAATATCTTCAAAAGTGTAATACTTCTCACCAAACTAATAACAGGTTGTAATAGCAACTACTAAACACTTTCAGAAATGGTGCAATTTTTTCCATCAGATTTTTAATTAATGAA
The DNA here is from genome assembly GCA_035610835.1 of Ophiura sarsii. Taxonomy (NCBI): domain Eukaryota; kingdom Metazoa; phylum Echinodermata; class Ophiuroidea; order Amphilepidida; family Ophiuridae; genus Ophiura; species Ophiura sarsii. The sequence continues at coordinate 24,564 of JAYJML010000234.1, read as the reverse complement.
ATATTGATTTTTATAATTGCCGTTACGGAATGTCGCAAAATGGACATGACTTTTTTAGTCATTTAGACCTTGATAAAACTCTGCGAAATTTAGAAAGGCATCATGTTTTAATGACTTTTAGGTGATTCTGTATACCTTTACCTATAATATGACACCTTTCTGGTGAAAATTGGTTAAATATTTTTTTGATTATGAATTAAAATTTGACACAAGAGAGCGTTACGGAATGACATTTTGTCCTCAATGCAAAATTCCACTGTAAACAACCAAAACTGGGAATTGTGTTCACCTAATTGGTTTGAAAACATTTATGACACATATTTTGATTTGAAAAGATAATATAACACTTTTTGTGCTGTTTTGCTTGGAAATTGGTCAAAATAGTACGGACTTTCATTAAGTGTGTAATTCAATAGGGGATAGCCCAATTTATGTTCAGAATGTGAAGCTTCAAAACAGTAAACAAATCAAATTGTCAGGAAATGCATAAAAGGTAACTCCCACCATGTTTCATCTTTAAAATGTGAACTTTTTTGATGCGAAAGGTATTTTAAACAGCGCCCTCATTGGTCATTTTTACACTATATAAACCATCATTTTCGGGAAAACAAAAAGTCATGGTGAGGTAAAAAATGCATCAGATTATTTCTTTACCCCATAAACATGGGTTTTGCCACTAGAATTAAATGATTCGGTCCTAAACTGATTGAGCTATGATCAAAATACTGTTTTTGTCTAAAAATGCTGAATTTGTACAGGTTTTTTGGCCGGGTCACGAGGGATTTCAGATTTTTACAAATTCCTATTCACAACAGAATGGGATAAGTGCAGTGATGAAGTGATCAATTTATCCAGTGTTTGGAACGATCTGGAGTTAGTTACTATTAGGCCTACATGTATACACTATATAATAGCCCAACTCTATTCATAATTAATAAAAAATATAAAATCTGCAATATTTCACCCGAACAATTGAAAAGCGGAAGGAATTGTCAAAATAAAAACTCATTTGCACATGAATTAAAAGAGGAGCCACTTAAAATTCCATTGGAACTCATCTCAGCCACTATTTCATTGACTGTCATTTTTTAATCTCCAATTATCTAAAAGAATTGAAATCTGTATGTAATTCAATGGGATGTCATTCCGTAACGTCATTCCGTAACAACAAAACGTTACGGAATTACATAATTAATTGATTAATAATTAACAAAGATAATAGAGTTTAAATGGGAAAATACATGCATTATGTAGGTATGGTTATCTTGTTTTGGAAAATAACTTTCATGTCACAATAATCCTAATTTAAAGAAATATTTTTAAAATATACATTTTTTGTAAATTACGAAAAAATATATTTTTAGTTCAAATTATTAAAATTTGGACTTTTAGGTTTCAATTGATTGACCAATTTTGAAATTTGAGGTGTCTTGTCCTGTTTTGCTTGGAACTGCCCAAAGTAAACTCTCGAATAAGATTATTTTCCACTCTAAAATCACTCTAAAACCATGATTTTGAAGTAATTATGAATCGTATCGCTCTGTAACTCAGAATGTATTTATGATTTATGATCAGAAATGAAAATCTGCAAGAAAATCTACTTTCTAAAAAAAATCATGAATAGAGGGCGCCCCTTGAAAAGATCACATAATATGCATTTAAGAAACAGAACAAATCAGATATTGCATGTTAGAAAAATATCCCATTGTACAGTGTGGTTCAATAAAACGTTGACAGTTTTATGAAGCCATTTTTTTTTTGAAATTCTGTAGATTTAAAAAATAATTATTGTTTTCAATATTCATCAACTATGATCTTGACCAACTATGCTGAAAATATCGTTACAAATAACCTTACGGTTGCAAAATAACAGCTATTTGAACGAAGTCTGTCCCATTTCACTCTGTCCACGGGTACTGATTTCGCGACGTTACATTGAATACTGAATCGCATGCAAGTAAACCAGTGAAATTGTTAAAACATCTTAACTATGGTCATGTGTTTTAAGCTCGCCTCCTTTCGTGTTACACACTGATTTTGGCTTTCGTGATATGATTTTAACTTTACACATTTATATTTGCTTGTATACCCCCTGAGGTAGTAAAAGTATACATTTTCTGAAGGGAAATTGCATGAAGAAACCAAATATGGCATTGAAATTATAGTACGACAAAGGACCAAAATGGCATGATTCATAATGTTCGGGAAAATATCAGATTTTTAAAATTTTAATTTGAGATCCCTATCTACCCATATAATTATTTACTTTACATATTTGAATTTCTCATGAAATTACCCATCAGATTATATATAATTGTCAAAGGATACTACGTCGGTATGGTAATTATACCGGCTAGTGAATATCCCCATTTTTCATTTATATATTTCAACAATTTTCAGAAATATCTTTTGAGGATATACCCTTCCCTGATCTAAACTGCGTTTCTTAATTCCTCTAGTTACAAGCTTTCCAAAAATGTATACTTTTGCTATCATAGGTTGAAAACTTTTTCTGTTATAGTCATTATTATAAATCCGGTAAATTAAGGCTGATTATTCATGTTGACTGTGTAGCGAATAGGAAGAAAGCTGATGATCATTGTCTTATCCATAATTAATTAGTTGTTACAAATAGTTGACAAGTCTGTTGTTGAACCACATACTTAAAGTCTACTAAATATCCTTTAAAATGGGACCAGAATGGTGTTTGTAACATCAGGGGGATGACTAGTTATTGTAAAAAGAACAAAGCATGGGATTATCCCCATTGAGTTTGTACATGCGGCACCCCTTCCGGCACCACCCCTGGTCTCCAAACTTCAAACAGCTTTATCTCCCCTTCTGTATTATCTATACCAATGCCATTTTGCAGGCAGATAGCTTGTTATTGGGGCTTTAAAATGATACAAAATTTGTTGAGATAGCTTTTGTGGTTTTAAAAAATATTAAGAAATATGACAGCGTGAAACTAAAAAGTGTAACAGCACCACCCTATTGGAGGCGAGTTCATAACGCGTGACCCTATCTATTCAGGTGTGAAATCAATACGTAATAATAATACCACGTGAGTGACCCTAATTAGAATTATGATTTTTATAGATTGGAAGTTTTAATTGTCTATACTCTATGCCTTAAAAGTAACGATGCCATTTAATGTTATCTTGCTGGTCATTTCCCATAGACTTACCCGTGGACAAAGAGATTTTGGAGAGATTCTTATCAAATACAGGCTGTCCCCAAAATGATTAGTACCCATCGATGCTCAAAGTTCAATAATTTGTTTCATCATTAAAATCAATGAGATTAGATCCGGGTTTTTTTACCATATTTGCTACACTGTACCCTTTTATTAGAATTTTAGATCATGAATATCGGACTTATTTTAATGAAGTTACACTCCATTGTGTAAGACATGGTGATTTCACCTTTTTGGCAAAGTGCAAAAAAAATGTGTTTTTAAACAGCTTGTTTGAAAGAAACTAAGATTCTCTCAATCTCTTGTCTGCTAATATCTGTGGTTCCTTTCTAGTTTAAACTGCTGTTGTATCATATTGTTGTTCAAAACCATCAATACTTCTTCATTTTGATTCAATTTGAAGAGTAAAAATGGATCGTCACGCATGAGCGACCCCAAGCTCTGTTTCCTATAATGAACTAGTTTTGAGGCTAAACTTGAGGGGACATTTAAACAGGTAAAGACGTGATCATGGGTAATTAGCAGTGGCTTAGACTTCTTTTTCATATTGGGGGTGCAATTTCCTACAAACATGCTAAGATGATATAGTCCCTTAGTGTTTAACCTCACGAAATCCATTCTCCAATGTGAAAATGAAATCTAAGCCACTGGTGATTCACCAAATACCACTAGTCATTTAGAAGTCCCTAAACACTTGTCAAATAAAACAATGCATGGGGTCACTCAAGTGTGACAAACTTCTTTTAACCCGTTAAAATTTAATTAATGAAAAGAATTATTAATGATTTGAACACCCATAACTAATAACAGTTACAACAGAAAGACACACAAGATTATATTGAGTAGACAAGAGATTATGAGAATACACAAGTTTCTTTCAAACAAGCTGTAATAGCACACACATTTTTTTAGCACTTTGTCAAAAAGGGGAAATCACCATGTTTTACATAATGGGAGTGTATCTTGAGTTTGATAAATCCGATATTCATGATCTAAAATTCTAATAAAATAATACAGTATGACAAATATGATGTAAAAACAACGGACCTAATACCCATCGATCTTGATGATGACAAAAATTATTGAACTTTGGGCATCGATGGGTACTAATCATTTTGGGACAGCCTGTAGCTATCATTTTACTGCCATAGCATTATTAACATTGAGATTTTCAGCATAGATGACCAAGATGATATTTTTGAGGAATATGTAAAAAAAAAATTAAAATCCCACAATTTTGACAAATATGGCTTTGAAAAACTGTCAGCGTTTTATTGAACCCATACTGTATTATATAAACAAGTTGGGTATTGGTATGAATATTTGTAATTGTAACTGTACATTTAAGCAGCTTAACAACATGTGTCATATTATGTTAAAGATATTTCCTTCATTTAGGAGGTAGATTAGTTTGTGGTGTCGTCGTCTTTAATACAGCAAATCAGCTTATATCTTATGTTTGAAAATGTTTCCATTCAAAATTAGAACAAACGGCAACTTCTTCAATTTCATGACACTGCAAGGTTTCCGTATGTGATTTCAATTGAAAAGATTTTGATAAAAACAATATACCTGTCTCATTTCTCTCTCTTCTTCTTCTGATAACTAAAATGATAAAAACGTTGAATATGTATTACATTAAGTTAGGGTTGCGACCTAGAGTAAAAGTCACTTTGGTGATGACGCCTATCGTATAAACGTACAGGCGCGTGTCCAGGGAGGGGGGGGGGGCTTTAGGGTCTCAAGCCCCAGGGACCAGGGTCCCCAGAAGAAGAAAAAAGAAGAAAAAAGGAAAAGTGAGAGGGGGGAGAGGGTGGAGAGAAGGAGAGGGGGCAAGCCCCTTGGAAGTGGGGGTGCTTGTGGTGCTGACAGAAGCACCCCATGTTTTTAAGGGGTGCTTAGCCCCCCCTAATATTTTAAGATTTTTAAACAAATATACAGTGTCAATCCAATAATAAGTTTAAGAGCTGGAGCCTGGAGGGAAGGGAATGGTTAGGCTTACTGGTATAAAACGGGTATAAACTCTACACAACAATTTAATATGACCAAAGTCAATTATTTCTCACCTCTGACAGTGAGAGGGTGTGGGTGTGTGAGGGGGGCGGTAATTCCTATATGGACCCTTTCCCCCTATGTAAACAATTTTACAAAAGACAACAAATCCGTTAAAATGTTCGATTATGATGGTGATATTATGGACCTAGCAAAAATCACCCCCATGTTTTCTGTGATAATGCACATGTTTTTGACATTCCAAACATTCTTTATATTGTGTGATAGGCTTTTATATTGTTATGTAATTATTCCATGATGTGTGCATACAATGTGGATGCATTACAAATGTGTCCTACTGAATGTACATTGAGGGATATTATAGGACAACACAATAGCTCTTTGACAGCATATCACAAAAAGTGGCCTCAATCCTGAGAGTTGGTATGGGGTATGAATAATTTTGGACAGGCATAAAAACACAATTCTTGTTCACTTCTATTGTTATGCAAAAAATGTTGAGCCCAAATATATTGATTTGTACTTGCAAACTAATTGTCTTTAGTCTAAAGCGAAAGTTCTACCACTCCAGCTGGTATATATATGAGAAAAACGCAAAAAAAACTCATATTTCCAAGGGTACAGGCTGTATCAAAATGATTTGTACTCTGATATGTTCCATTTTGAAAAAAGCATTAAAAATATAAAATCTCTGATAAATACAATATTTTTGATTTTAATAAATAGGGAATTATGTCAACTTATTGATCTTATAATCTGAAGATAAATGGCTGTTGTTTCTGACCGCTATTGTCATTCAAATGAAGATCGACGTAATCATGGTTTTACTCGCAGCAACGCAAATTTAATAGGTTCACTGCACAAACTCTTTATAAGTAGTGAATATATGAGTGCAGTCAGGAGGAACTTTGAATTGTGAGCTTCAGATCTAACGTTTTGATGAAAATGATAAAAAACACCAATATTCCTTTAAAAGCTTGTAAATTCTGAAAAAAATGTTCGATTGTCGTAAATCAAAATCTTAGAAAAGATGAAACTTCAATAATTTTGCATATAGAAGCAAAATGGTCTAAATGGTTCGTAACATATCAAAAAAAATTCTGAAAAACTGATCAGACCACGGTACAAATCTTTTTGATACAGCCTGTATGAATAATTGTGGGCCTAACTGTATGTGAATTCAATGGAGATATTTGGTAGTGTGTACGCTCCGCCTCATTAACTTATGAAGATCAACTAATAATCATTGAACTTAGCGATTTTATTGTGTGTACGTGGTTTATGTCATCCCTGAGTAATATTCAACATTGTTTATACTTACAATTGTTATACAGTACGATAGGAATTAATATGCTGTCAATATTAAGCCCGTGATAATAATACCAATTGCGATCCCCTGTCTTTGATCGAATCTTCTTGGTAAATCTGGTGCTGATGTGGTCTCGTACATCGCTGATGCACTCATTCGGTTATCAGTGTCTGTTAAGAATAAATATGTCATGCATTATTACGTGCATTGAGTGAGTCACATTAAATTGACGCTACAAGAACGCAAAAGATATGTAAGACCAAAAGGTATATAAGACAAACCAAGGAAAGTTGTGGAGGTGAATTATGAGATATGAGATTGAGACGACTCAACACTCTTTTGCACCCATTAAGTCATCAACCGATCCAACACAGTAGCTGCTAGTCTCAACAGAGATCTAAGCAACATGGTGAAAGCATGGGCTGACGAATGGAAAGTGACCTTTGAGCCTACCAAATGCATGACCATGGTAATCTCGAGAAAAGATCCCCGTCTGGACTTGATATCTACTTTGGAGAGTGCAAACTACCATCTACAAAAGAACTGGATATCCTGGGCGTTACCATTGACAGCAAGCTGACCTGGTCAAAGCACATCTCAGGCATTGCCACTAAAGCTGGTCAGAAGCTTGAGGCTCTACGCAAAATTGCAAATAAAACTGGAGGCTGGTAGATCTACTGTCTACAAGGTCGCAAGTATGGAGTATGCTTCACTAAGCTGGGCGAATGCTTCAACCACCATCCTAAGCCAGCTCGACAACATCCAAAAGAAGGCACTTAGAATCATTGGAGTTAATGAAGCTATTGCTCGGTCACAGCTCAAAATTTACAGCCTGCTTCACAGGCGACAGGCCCGGAGGGAGGGGGGGCGGGGGGGAGGAACGGGGGGGGGGGTCAGTGAACATACCAAGCGGGTACGCATCCGCGTCCCAAAAAAAACGTTCGAAAAGGGTCCATATTTCACCACATGACGTCGTCGACGTCTTTCTGAAAAAGGGGTACTTTTTAGGGGGCATCGCACTTTAGGGTATCCATTACAGCATCAAAGTATCGACGTTTAGGGGTACTATTGTTGTATGTAACTGCACGAAGCGTGTGTCCGTGCGGACCGACCACCAAAACACCCCAACAAACAAACAAACAGGCATGTCCTAATGCCCTTTGGGCAGGAGCTTCATCTTGGCACCACCAGAGCCGTGGAACAGATCCATTACGCCCCTGTCATACAAACGGTGGAGTTCAGGTGTCACAACTTGATCAAGCATATTAAGATATGCATCTGCTGTAAATATTTCCAGGGAAGAAATGTGGGCCCTCGATACAACAAGTTGTATTGTTGTTGTATTGTTGTTGTATTGTGTTTATTATGAATGTCTCGATGGATTATTGCTAAGTACTCTAATGATTTGAAGAATTGCATTAATCAAGGTATTCAATGGTGCTATCTACATTATTTGAGAATAGAAAACCATACCTGCGCAAATGAAAATCAATATATTACGCAAACTTGGATGGGAGGGTTCTTCACACTACCTCTATATAATCGCTAATTTCTCCGTAACCAGTGAGCTGAATTGAATGCGGGGTTTTTAAATTAAAGCCAACTAATTGGACTTATATTTGCAGTTTAAATTTTTCTATTCTGATTATTATTTTGGAAGTTACGATCACGTATAGTCAAGTTAGGGTTGTAAGGGTATACTTTTTGAATTGTGATGAGAAGTGCATGGGTTCTGTCTTCTTGATATCAGAGATACAAACTTCCATCTTCTTTATCGCTGCATCACATTCTTCAGGCTCAAATGTAAGATATAGTTTTGCGTCATCCGGCATAAACAACCCTGACTGATGCCATGAGAGTTTATGATGTTCTGAAGGGGGCACTATAAAGTATGAACATATGAGGCCCTCCAACGGACCCCTGAGGAACACCGCAGAGTAAAGGGACGCGGTCCGATTGAACAGTATGGACACAGAAGAATTGCGGTTCGATCTCTCATGTAAGACTTAATCCACTCATTAGCTGTTCCAGTGATACCACAAGGAGAAGCAAGACGATTTAGTAAAGTTGTTTGCTCGATGGTATCGAATGCTGCCGAAAAATCCCGCAGCACTAATAACACTTCTTTATGCTTGTCAAGAGGTAAAATACTTTGGTGTAGATTCATCAGGATTGTTCAAATAAATAGTAGAAAGGTTGATTTTTTCTCTTTACAAATCCATGGTATAAAGTATACTTACAATTTACGCGTAACGTTTCATGCTCACTGAGCACTTCATCAGACTAGTCGACATTTGAACAAACAACCCGCTTAGACCTTGTTGACTAAATGGGATCGATCGCGTACAATGTCTCCAGATCCTTAGCAGAACAGTACATCACGTCCTTAACTCAAAACAGTTAGCTGATGATTTAGCGACATCTCAGTT
>JAYJML010000234.1:0-15517 GCA_035610835.1 Ophiura sarsii | reverse complement strand
CAGATGAAGTTCATCAACGTTTTTGCTGTCATTTTCCCGGTGGGCATGCTTGTGGCTAATGCCGATATTGAGTCTGCGACTGTCGGACAGAGCTTTAATCTCCGAAGAAAGATATCTTCACGCCGCTTGTTGGTGGCGCTCACATATTCGAGAGATTCGATGACAGTTGTTATCAATGGAAAAGACTACACCAGACCATTGACCATCGATCGTCCTTCGAAAACACCGAATCCTTCTATAAGATGATATCTAGCGATTCAGATCTTTCCGTGGACCTTATTGGAGCGTACACATTGGGAATGACGCTAAACGTGAAGACACAATCGATGTCTTCGGGGAAAACTGATATCATTGGCCAGGCAATTACCGTCGCAACCTACGTCAACGCATCCTACCTAAATAAAGACTGCTTTAGGAACTCGAAAAGTCAGCTGATAGATGATGTAATCGCTAGGGTAGACAGCTTCCCGTTGACTATCGAAAATCCTTGGTTGCCGCAAAGTTGGGTGGATTACGAACTGTTCTTGGAAACATATGGGTCACATTTTGTGACTAAAACTAATCTGGGTGCCGTCGTCCGACAGTGGACCTTCTCGAGTGCCGATTCAGAATACTCTGCTAAGAACTGAATATACGCGCATGCTTCGACTTGGCCGGTCCTACAGATGTTGGGGAATTAACGATGAGTGCCTGCAGCGGTCTTACTGAAGCTGACGAAGATGATGTTACCCATCTTGAGACTTCGAATCGATTGGAAATTTTCGGAGGCACTGACGAAACAAGAAACCAATTCTATGCCTCACGAAATAAAGATGACCTTAAACAGCTTCTCAACGAAGGCCGAACAATGCAGTCTCCGGCTTCTTATGAGTACATGGCAATATGGGACATTTTAATGATGAAATTTTATGATTACCCTGCGAGATTTGCCAAAGCGATGAACTTGATGCATTATTACAACGGATACAAAGATTTCGGATGCAGCTACCTAGAAGGCCATGACGGAATAAGGCAATTGCGCGCTTTCAAATTGAACGAGTTCTCCACAACTCCAGAATGGCCGGTATACAAGTGTGTTTTGATCAATAGGGGATGCCATAGTGACAGTGACTGCCATTTATCGGGGGTCAGAGCCTTTTGCTTCGGTCGTTCTTGCTACGAATACAAAGATCCCGCCTTTGGCGTCAAGGCTGCAAGCGTTTTTTATCGCGGTGAACAAGATGGATGGCCTGATGATGGGGTAAACCAAAGTTGTTACTACCTATTCGTGGCATATGGCAAGTGCGCGGTAAACACATTCCCCCACACTACCATTTGGGATGGTCATGATAATGCGCAATTGGCCCTGCTAGCATTTGCACCGCATTCTTCCGCAAGTCCGCATTCCGAACTTTAATGTATGTGTAGGATTTGTGTGTTGTATAGGCGGGTTTATATATATATCCCACTTCCAATTTTCTGTAAAAGAAAACAGTGAGCGTGACGTGAATTTTTTAGGTGGTTTAACATACCGTAGATATTCGATATCTAGCCATGTTTCTGCCAACTTTGAAACTCTGAAAGAGATGTCGCCCTCTCGCGATTAAAGCCGGCTTTTAAAAAGATCATTCTAACAAAATAATTTCGGCGGCGCTGAAAATGACGTAAGTAATGTCGCAGTATATAGTCCGTTTAATATAATTTTCGGATCAAGAATCTATCCCGGGACCTATCCAATGACTACATGTATACGAGTGTGAGTGTCTGGTAACGGGGTAAAACAGCAGACGTACAATACGGAGAATCGAGGGGCGAGGTCTAGACTCTGGCAGGTCATATTCGACTTAACCAATGTATCTTTAATTGTTCATAAATAGTATTTGTTGCTATTCGATATTTTTAAGGATATATTATTAAGCAGCTAAATTCAAAATTATTTTAAAAAACACTCACTATAGAGAAAATATCCCAAAATTATCAATTTACTTTATTTTGTCACCAGTTAATATTTTTTAGGAACCAGCCTATCCTAAAGAAGAAAAAAAAGAAATAAAATCTTTATACATGTATGATTGATTTTTATTCGAGTGGCGTAGCTAGGTTTTTTTATAATGAGTTGGGGTGGGGTGGGGGTTGGGCAAAATAAAAATGACTTTGCCAAGCTGGCAACTTTTGAGAATTCAACGAGTCACAACAACTAACTTGAGAGGGATGTGTGAGGGGGTTGTGACAAGCACCCCACCCCACCCCCCCCCCCCCCCCCCCCCCCCCCCCCAGCGCGGTAAATCCGATAAATTTCTCACAGTGCCAATTACACATGTTGATAGATACTCGATTCAAAATAAAAATAACCCGCCAAATGTATAATAGGTCATTCTTTGAAGGTCGTGCATTGAATCGATCTGAACAGCGAAAGCGGGTAACCCTTTGTTACGGGGACGCATAAGTATAGTCTCTATTCTATCTGTATTCTCTATTCAATAACCAGAGAAGTTATTACGTAACACATCTTTTGGAACGGTAAATATTTCCTCTGGGATGTTATTCATTTCAATCGTTGAATCCAAAGCGTGTAGCCATTATATACTCCTTGGTGTAGCGTGATAGTTAACACGGTCATCAGATTAGACTAGCAGTTGGGAATACATGGAATGTACATGTACCTATAATGTTATGGTTTGAATGCGAATCAGAGACCTATTAATTGTTATTTTAGAAAAGTTACAAATATTGGTTAATTCTCATTGTGCGCTCCGAATCAGATGATATAAAAAATGATAATTATGTTAGCAAAATCTTATAAATAAATAAATAAACAAATGAATTAATTAATTAATGAGGAACACTATGAATATTTTAATGTATAAGGTTAAAAAATGATGAACAATGTTTCACACTAATTTGTTGCATGCGTTTTATATCAATGATGCTTGGCAGTCAGACGCCAAACGTGAAAATTAACCGGGGAAGATTACGTCTTTTGGTTGGCCTGCGCCACGATTATCAATTTTGATCAACTTAGGTTCATTTGAAGGGAAAGTCATATTTATCCAGGATGCAATTTCTGTTTTAATAAAATAAACATGGTATTCTGCAGGACTCGAACCCAGGCGGGGAGAATTCAGCAGATTTCTAGTCCATAGTCCTAAACCACTCGGCCATGCCTACTCATTGAAGCGTCTATCGTGTGCACTCAATAATGAACTAGTGGTGAACTGTTGAGTTATTCGACCCAATAGCCAAATCGAACCCACTTTCTAAGTCGTATTTTAAATGTAAAATCGGCGTCTCAGCAAGTTAAATTGGGTATCAACGCGAAGAACAATACATTGATGATCGAAAAAAGTTAAAGCCTAATAAAACAAGATTCAAGGCCGACAAGAGTCAAGGCCACGGCAAATAAACCGTCATTTTTTCGGTAAAGAAAAAAACCCATATTTTATAGAAAATAGCATTTTCGAGCATCGTCCCGGCAAACACGACTTTAGCCAACTTGTTATAGCACCCCTTACATGTAGTAAAAATAAACCTATAGGCTGCAGGCACATTGCGTTGAACCTAATTGAAATGCCTTATTATTGGCACTGTTAGACCTATAAGGCAAAAAAACAAAAACAAGTTTGTTTCCGCTAGGTGGTCTGAAAACCAAGATGCGAGATGCGGTGTGGGGTGGTTTTTTTTAGGGGGGGGGGGAGAAGTGCGGTGGGATGACTTTCTAAAGGCAATTTTTGCAATTTAGCATACGCCGCGCCGCGAACCACAGCCAGTATACTATTACTAATGTGCCCCATGTCATACTGGGCTTCCCAGAGCAGTCAGATTCAATTGTTTGTGTAAAATGTTAATATTACGGTAATTTGTATTTAAATCGCGTTTGAGATTATATGTTTTAAAACATGAGAATAACAAAATGAAATGCGGTATTAATTTACGTCGCCATTATGCGCGCGGCCTACCGGAAACAATTTTTTTTTACGCCTAAGCCTGATATTTTGTCATATGAATTGCACGACGACATCCTCATTCCACGTGAAAATAAAATCGTGTCGTCTACAATAGACCATAGATTCACTAAACTGTGGCAACTGCTGACACGACTGCTAATACATTAAGGCTTGTCTTGTGGTGCTCACTTGAACATAGTCTCCGTGTGGTCTAGTGGGTAAACCCCGGCCACAGAAGCGAGAGGACCCGGGTTCGAGACCGTGTATATTTCATGGTAGTCTTCATGTTATTTTTTATTTCCCCAAACTGTTTATAGTTTCCTGACTTTTATTCATTCCAGTGGACACCAATGAATTCAATATTATTTATTGCATGGCACGCTGAATACTGATTCACGCTTGGTTGCACATCGCTTAAATACCCATTGAAGAATGTTGAGCTTGTCATTCGATCATTTTGCTGCTGAGCAATTATCGATCTTTAATGTCATTTTTAGAAGACGATTGATAATGACAACGAAACGATTACATCTATGCAACTGATTGTGTCACAACAAAAATACACCCCGTGTAAAATAGGAACAATTTGGGTTGTAAATGGGCCCTAAACACTTTCCATGCGGCTGTTGCTTTTATTGTATATAAACAGCTTGCAAGGTCTATAACAACTCTCTGGTCCAATTAATCCAAAGGATTAATGAAAAAATACTAGGCATGTATACTTATTTCAATTTTTGAAATATTCTGTGAAATTTTGGAATGTCGTCTGCAGACGCCTGGCACGTGGAGAGTGTTTAAGTGTAGCACCTTAATATTTCAAACTGATATGAAAATAAAGGAGTAGGTCTAATATAAATAGAAAACATATTTGAATAAAAACCTTGCATTAACACATTTATTGGAATGTAAATGTTTTAAAGGTTATAAGGTTCCCGACATTAAAATGTGAAAAATCTTGGTAAAAATGCATTTAAGATACTCTGGTGTGTGTCTGGAGGTAGGCAATTACATCCATGAATAAAAATGTGTGGAGTAAAAATATACGTCATTTCATTTCCCAATACACAGAGACTAAATCGCTTTTTGTAACAAAAGGTATTTAGCAGGATTCGAACCGACGCGGGGAGAATCCAATAGATTTATAGTCTAAAGCCTAAACCGCTCGGCCATACTACTCATTGAAGCAACCGTCGTGTTCAATGAATAATGAACTAGTGGTAGTCTATCGAGTTATTCGACCAAAAATCAGTAATTTTAGGAAATTTGGGGGGCGTATATTTTATTTGAAATATACATAACGTGATAACACACACACTGAAAGCTAACAATCAAATGTATATCGTCAGAACTGTTGGAACTCTTGCCCCATATACAGTAAGATGGACTATAGAGGTAGACAACTTTTAGGTCAAGCGTTCTGGGTTCTATAATTTCGATGATAATTCATTAACGTTAACACACTTACAAATTTCGATCTCCGAATGATCGAGCATCTAATGCAACATAATTAACTAGGAGAATCTACAGGATCTTCATAACAGAAAGAGCTTATCTCTCTAGTTTTAGTGATCGCGCTAATGACTGACTGAACTGACTATATACTACGAACATTAGGCCTACGTACGTAATTTTCAGCGCCGCCGAAATTATTTTGTTAGAATGATCTTTTTAAAAGCCGGCTTTATCGCGAGAGGGCGCCATCTCTTTCAGAGTTTCAAAGTTGGCATAAACATGGCTAGATATCGAATATCTACGGTATCAGGTAAATTGACAATTCGCCATTTTCAGTGTTAGGATTCTGGGGACAATGAATGACTATGATATGTTGAAGTTTGGTTACTATAGCATAATGTCGACCAATATCAAATTCAATACTTATTCACTGTGTTTGATAAGAAAAGTAATCGCATTAGAGTATGTTTTCGGACAAATAGAAATACGGATTTCCAGAGGCGATAAAGCCGATTATTTTTATACCCGATTTACCGGCCACAAGTGCGATATAAAGCTCTACGACGCTTCCAAAGGAAAACATCAGCCGATTGAGAAACACTTTAATTCCAATTACCATTCCATTAAAGACTATTATGGGTATTGAAAATTATCAGAACAAGGGAAATCAACATCATTCTGAGACGGATATCTCTTTGGTTTAAGAAACTGTGCATTTTAACTCTCAGGGTATCAATGTTGAAGAATATAATTTTGTTTTCCTTACCGTCGCTCTTAAGTACTTTAATGCTATTGTTACATCGTTAAATTTCAAAAAAAAATGAGCAATACGCGGTTCCATGTTTTTTTTAGCACGCATTACATTGTGGGATCGGCTGAAATCAATTTCGGAACGGCTAAACTTCCGGTTGCAGGGAATGTCCCATACAAAGTGCGATCAGCTGTTTATTTGGCGAGCAAACGCGTACGTCGCTGCGATTGCATCGGCGTTGTTTTTATTTTTAAAAGAAAACACGATAGGTCATCGAAGTATGTTATATCGCAGTTTCGTACAAAGCAGGGCGACGTTGTAGTGTCGTACACGTATTCAGATAGCACCGGAAGTATATCCGTTCCGATATTGATTTCAGAGCTAACAGTCATTAAAGAAGTCATACGGGACCATTATTCGCCAAAAACAATTTCCTAAATGTTAATGATATAAACTAGAACTTGAAGTGTTCATGTATACACTTTCCATTAACATGATAATTTATCTACCTAGTATCTGTTTTTTTTTATAATTTAAAGAAAACGTTCTGATATTCACGACTACCCAACGAGACATGATTTTTACCTGGCAAATAATAAGAAATCCTTTTCTGACTGCTATTCGAACAAGAGGCCACATTGTTTGGAATTCGTTACCAAAAACCATTAAAGTATCTAAATACTAGTATGTGAAACATTTCCGAAATCAACTTAAACGTAACCTTATTTAAAATTATGAATAATAGAGTCTGATATTTGAACCCGTCCTTGTCTTGACT
Source organism: Ophiura sarsii (assembly GCA_035610835.1). Taxonomy (NCBI): domain Eukaryota; kingdom Metazoa; phylum Echinodermata; class Ophiuroidea; order Amphilepidida; family Ophiuridae; genus Ophiura; species Ophiura sarsii. The sequence continues at coordinate 8,613 of JAYJML010000234.1, read as the reverse complement.
TGTGTAGTCGTTGCCAGATTATTAAGGTATGTTTTGTTTGCTTTTTGCGTAATAATAATACTACTAATAATGATAATAACAAATGTTTTATGGCGCCCTTAACCCAGTTAAGAAGGTCTCGAGGCGCTGTACAAATTTAGTGTAACACATTAATTAAAACAATGACAAAAGCGTCAGTTTGTATAACATTGTGGATCGGGCTGAGAGAGAGAAAGCATGAGCAGATGGCAACGAACAGCAATAGACATCTCTCCCAACATCGATTTACAATCTCTGCAACCAATGATCCGTCGTCTATGTGTAGTGTATGCATGTAGGCCTCCGTGAATGAAACGAAGCAGAGCAAGCAAGAGAACGTACATGCACCCACCAATGGACAAACTGGTCATTGATAAACCAACAATATACAACACGTAGCCTACATGTTATAAATCATGTATACAGGTTGAGTGAAAAAACTGCAATAGTGAAAAGAAGCCATTTTGTTTTCAAAACCAAGTTGAATTTTTTAAAAATCTTTGAACGTTGCAAGAATGACATTTTTGATCCTAGCTTTGTGTGAAAAAATTAAGTCGATCGCATTTTCCGTTTGTCTTTGGTGACCCTCTTTGCTGCACAACCCAATGTGCATGTTTGTCCACGAGCACAGTGATTTTCAATTGAAATTGCAACCATTGAATTTTCATATTTGAATATCCCGCCAACAACAATTTGGAAAATTTCAGTTTTTAAATTCAATTTAGAGCATTGTAAGCATTTCATAGCATGGGTAGGGTAAATTGATTATGTTAACTAACGTGTAAACAAGAAAGGATATAACATCATAAATGTACTCAAGTTTCCAAATTTGGATGAAAGACACATTTTGCGATCTTATGCATGATTTGGGTATCTCGTGGACAGACATGTGAAATAGGTGCACGGGTAAAAAGGTTCACTAAATGCAAACGGAAAATGATATTGACTTCATTTTTGCACACAATTTTAGTAACAAATAAGATATTCTTATAAACTCACCCTGTATAGTACAAAATGATAAAATAGAAAGAAGAATGCCTTGTTGTCGTGGCTTATACAGCCAAGCAATGAACTGTAGAGCCCCTGCTAGTTTCTCATTGTAGTGCATGAATTGTTTCTCATTGTTGCATGAATTGGGTTTTTTTCACGGGGGTAGGCTACGAACAGGCATTATTGGCTTTTCAGCCTACTCCTCTATAATATTCTGGTTGTTTTATGATTGTTTTTGATGTATTGTTTTATGGAAAATAAATTGAATGATTTGAATGAATGAATGAATATTGTATGATGCTTGTTCCACTCTATAGCAGATTGATTTACTGTAGTAGGCCACAGACAAGTTCACTATTTTGCGTGTGAGGGACTCATGTACCATCTTATTTGATGTAAATGAAGCTTATGGTATGCTACGGCAAGCCGTATCGGATATGTATCGACGACCATGAATTTTTTATTCTGTACTCTATTTTACGGAAAGCCGTATGTTGCGCGACTACGAGTGAATGTTGAGCAACCACGAATTATATGTACGACGGTCATTATGAGTGTGCGACGACGAATGGTGGTCGTCGAACATAAATTCGTGGTGCGTACATTTCATCGTGGTCACTCATACATCGTGTTTTCGTGGTAGTCGGACATAAATTGGTGGTAGTCGAACATAAATTAGTGGTGGTCGAATATACACACTATTTCGTTGTTATGGTTTTTGGTAATTATACATGATTTTTGGTAATTGTGATAATGAAATTGTTGGTGTGTCACAGGCACATAGTGGTGTGACTTTATACCGTCACGTGACGCACCGTAGGCTATAGAGGTAGTGGTTAATATTGTTGAGATATGGGATGCAGCACCGTAACCCGGTGGGGTTACCCCAAATCTCAAATACTACCAAAAGGTCCAAAAAACGCTGTTTGCTAGCGATTTCTTGATAACTGGCCCACATTTTGGGGGGGAAAGGGTCCACTTAACAGGGTTGGGGATGAGGATGAGTGGGGTGGGTGGATACTGCAGCAGGATGTTGAAGTGTCAAAATATGAACGAGAAAACGGCTCTAAATTCTGTCTTATAAATGCGTTGCGTATAGATGAGGTGACCGTTGTTTACATCCAATGTTTATCAACAAACGCAACGGGCGAAGGAACTGGACTGTCGATACACGCTTGAGGGAACAGCATATGACCACAACACTGTCCGCTATACCGTATTGCCCTTTATAATGCTTTGGCGCGAGTTTTAAAAGCACGGGTCCTAAACAAAACATGATGCGCGCGCAAACTGCCGGGCAAAGAACAATAGCAACTAGCAACGTTTTGCCCGGTGTGACGTCACCTGTCACCCCATCTAAAGCGTGTGTCCTACGCGGAAATATTCAATAGGGTTTGCCATATTTGAGTAAACCATTCAACACATTTGAAGACAACAAGGGCTCGAATTTGATATCACTATACTGTATTTCAAGTTTTGCCGAAAACATAAGGCAGTAGCGGATCCAGGCTGGGGGCCGCGGGGCCCGTGCCCCTCGGTAAATGTTGTGTAAAAAAAGGAGAGGGGGAGAGAGGGGAGAGAGCGGGGGAACAGACTGAAGGGGGGGGTGGGAGCACGGGATTTGCCTAAGTAAAGGGGTCTATTATATAGTGGCGTGCGCAGGATATTGTGAGTGGGGGCTACCTGGCCATAAATGAAGCCCGACTATATAAAAATAGAGATACCGTAAAGTGCGGGCGTGTCCGCACCGCGAGCGGCTTGCCGCGAAGCTCTAATTGGTGGAGTCCAGGGTCCAGGTGGCAGCGCCCCTTCCCAGACAACATACATATATTGGCACAATATTGGCCCAATATTGGCAATATTGGCATTGGCATTATCTTGTTGACCAATATTGGGCCAATATTGGTTCCCCATTGGCAATATTGGCATTGGCATTTTATTGGTCACCAATATTGGACCAATATTGGCTTTACATTGGCGCTCGTTAATTGGCAATATGTTGGCAACCAATATTGGACCAATATTGGTGACTACTTGAGTGCCAATGCCATTGGCACTCTCTTGGTCACCAATATTGGACCAATATTGGTTTTACATTGGCCCTCGTCAATTGGCATCATGTTGGCAATCAATATTGGACCAATATTGGTGACCAATTGAGTGCCAATGCCATTGGCACTCTCTTGGTCATCAATATTGAACCAATATTGGTTTTACATTGGCGCTCGTCAATTGGCATCATGTTGGCAATCAATATTGGACCAATATTGGTGACCAATTGAGTGCCAATGCCATTGGCACCCTCTTGGTCACCAATATTGGTATTACATTGGCGCTCGTTAATTGGCATCATGTTGGCAACCAATATTGGACCAATATTGATTGCCAACATGATGCCAATTGACGAGCGCCAATGTAAAACCAATATTGGTCCAATATTGGTGACCAAGAGAGTGCCAATGGCATTGGCACTCAATTGGTCACCAATATTGGTCCAATATTGGTTGCCAACATGATGCCAAGGGGCGGAAAATGACACTGTTGATTTGATATACAAATTCTGACGCGGTCTAAAAATTGGGCCAATATTGTTATGTTATCTGGGTTGAAGCTCATGGGTTTTAGCGGTTAAAAGCCATAGGAAACCCGTTTTAAAGGGGTAAATTTCAGTATAATTTTGTGATGAATTCTTGTCAAATTTGTACTTTTTCCACCATAGCACTGAATAATGCTTTAATATAATATAGTTTTATTTTTTTGAAGAAAACATTATTAACCCAAAACCATATTGAAAGATAAAAATAAAATGGCCTTTGAACACAATAAGCCTAAAACCACTTAATTTCGCGAGGTTTTTAATTTCGCAAGGACCTTACGTTCGCGAAATTAAATCCCCGCGAAAGAAACTATGGTAAAAGCTTAAAGTCAGAGTCAAATATTGTAATCGCGAAACTAAATATTCGCGAAAATCTTGGCTTTTGGTAATTCCCGAAATAAAAGTACCCGCAAATTTTAAGTGATTTACAATAATTATTTATAGTGATTTATTAATCTAAGGCTGATGTGTATGGCAGGCCCAATGTCCAGTAACTCGAAAAACCAAGTTTATTGAGTGAAAATCAGTTCTTGGTTTATCAATGGAAAAACTTCCAATGCATACTGGGCCCAGACTTTCCTGTTATTCATGAATTGGCGGATCTCTGGAGGATCTAAACCCATATCATTCTTGACGGTATCAGGATACTGAAGGTGTCTTCTGCCTGTTAGCTTTCCCACCAGGAGGGGTCCAGAAAATTAGACGGGAGATAGGCTGGTTGGTTGTTCGCATGCAGTGGCCAGCGAAACATAAACGGCGCTGCCTGATGATTGATGTTATCGCCACGTACCACGTTGTTTGGGATGTGATCCCTCCAACTGATGTCATATATTCTACGTAACAGTTGAGTATAACATCCGTTGATTCTGTCTTCAATTTTCCTGCTGATGGTCCATGTTTCAGAGCCGTACAACAAAATGCTTTCTACGCAGGCTTTGAACAATCTGATTTTTGTAGTTCTTTCGAGATCAGACATCGGGCGATGTGACAATAGGCGAAGAGTTGTCATACATTAACGTTTCCTAATTACTTCAAAATAGAGTGAAAATAAACTGTTCGTTAGCGAACAATCTATTTTCAACCCCTAAAAACATGATTTTGAAGTAATCGTATCGCTCTGTAACTCAGGATATATTTATGATTTATGATTAGAAATATAAATCTGCAAGAAATTCTACTTTCTAAATTTAAAAACAAAAATCATGGATAGAGGGCGCACCCTGGAAAAGATCACATAATATGAAGTATGGAGTGGAAGGGATGAAACTTTGAAGGCAAAGAAATATTGGCAAAATGGCAGAGGAATGCTTACTCTGCCAGTATAATACACCTTTTTATTATTACATTTGCAATTTCTCAATCTATGAACTTCTGAACTTTTAAAGCTCTGAATCAATTTCGGGAATATAAACTGCTAAAAAAAAGTTGGGAAATTTGTATTCAATCGCCATTTTCTTTTGAATATTTTGTGATATATTCATATTGTGAATCATATCAATGTAAAGCTGTTCTTTCGAACGATACCTCATTTGTAGCAATCACTTGTTTCAGTTCTTAGCCAGTGAGAATGTGGGGAGGTCGCATTCAACATGTGCCAAATTCCCCACTATTTTTCGCTCAAAAGACTATCTCTGTCGTCTGTTCAATGAAGTGATTCTCTACTGACTTTTGATCATGAAATAGTGTTGATTTTGGCACATTCAGATTGCGACCTCTACATGTTCCCAAGCAAATTGCAGAGCACTGGAACAAGGGTATTGCTACAAATCGGGTATCATTGTTAAGATGAACACATCAGCTCTTCATTGATATGCAACACAGTATGGAAATATCCGAGACATTTTGTCATTGAAAAAAAAATCCGAACTATTTTTGAGCAGCTTAGTATAAACAATAATTGTCCATGAATGTGAAGGTTAAAAATGTGTCATATTTTTGACGTCACTGATAGCAAAATAAATGATATGTTGTCATCAGAACTTGAAATACATAAGGACTCGGGACTCAGACTATGACATTAAGGACTCGGTCTTGGACTCAGACTCGAGAGGAAAAAACTCTGACTCTAAATTGATTGTTTGGATTTTGGCACACATTTTTATTCACTTTTTGCCTCTTTAGTGTAATTGCTGTCCTGTACTCCTTTATATAAAATAGTGGAGAGCATGTGTGGTCCAGCGGAACATTGTATGCGGGACTCATGAGCATGAGGTTGTGAGTTCTAGCCTACCCGTGGCCATACAGGGTGTATCAGAAAGAACTGTACCGTGTTTCAAAAATACATAAAAAATACAAAATGATTCTTGTTTGAAATTTAAACACCTGTAATATAAAGGTGAACATGTTTCCTATATTATATGTAATTTCATTGAGATATCTCTTTTTGTTCTCGTGTGGCAAGACATAATCGAAAATCGATGAAAAACGTATTTTCAATTTCAATCAATCCTCTCTACCACTTACCCAACATTTCAAACAATGTAGCCCACACCACATAAGCAATATTCAAAGCTCCCGCCAAAGAAAGGAAAGTTAAAACCACTCAAGCAGAACAAGTCCTGGTTTATTTGCGGATTAAAAATCAGAATTTATCTCCGAATTTCACCCACAAAAGTATACAAATAATAAATAGTTAGGCCTATACAAGTGATGTGAAAAGTTGAGATATGGCGACCAAAAATAAACCCTGGCCTATGGACCGATGGATATCTCAGGTAGGGTTAGTAATTTCACAGATTTTTAAATCGATCATTTTAACCAAAATTGAAATCTACCATCTTTACCAGAAAGTCTGTATTTTCCATCAGAAATGTCCGATTTTCAAAATTTAAAATTCTGAAAAGCTGGGCGTTTGCGCAAGATAAATGTGAAAACAATTTGAACAATATCAATTGAATTCATACCGTAATAAATCATATTGCCTCAGTACAGTTCTTTCTGATACACCCTGTATCGTTTGTGTTTTTGGGCAAGATACTTAGTCTCAATCACCTCCTCGTCAGCCCAAGCGATATTTGGGGAGCTGTTAGAATTAAAATCCAAGTAGTGCTGATAGGCTGTACACTGTTGGCCGGTAGCCGCCAAAGTGTAGCGACAAAACGGCAACGATAATTATTGGCCAAAAGTGATTTGGAACTGTGCTTGCATTGTGGAAAACGCTATACTATAAGAACGGTGTATTATTATTATTATTATTATAATAAGGCAAATGAAATCACATTGGGAATTATATTAGCATATTATTATTAGGTATATTCACTAACAACCACCACCCTTTAACATGGTTCATGAGAACTTTTACACCTACATCTCAAAGCTGTTTGTATGAAAATATATACATTTTAATACAGCTGGCCTGGTAGACAATATGGACTTTACCATCAAATTGAAATAACAATAAACAGGGTTATTGAAACCAATTATACACACTTCTTCCTCAAAGTTGCGTGTTTGGAAGAATACAACGAACAAGTCGTTCACCTTGCACAAGGACACACAAGTACGAAATGAATCACATGATTTATTCACACTCATTCAAAAAAGTAAATATGATGGCTGTTCGTAGTACAATGTGTAGGTCATAAGGAGAAAACCAACTCATGCTCGGAGTTCTCATTCTCTGGATTTAACAATGCATATCTTGAAGATCACATTAATCTTTATCAAACATTTGAACCCTAACTTTCCACAGGAAGCAGCTGGTACCGTATTCCTGATGACGGGTCTGTCTCGTGGATAGAAAAGGATGTATTTTTCGAGCTCTCCCGCAATCAGTAAAGGTGCGTTCATACTCCCGGCGTTGCGCATCGGCCGACGTCGATGGACATCGGCGCGCGAGTTGAAGCAGTGTCAACTTTTATCCATCGGTCGATGCGCAACGACGGTAGTATGAATGCGCCTTTTAGGCGTCGGACTCCCACGTTGTGATCACTGGCCCTGGCGTAGAGCGATCTTTCCTCCCCGATTGTTTAATTGGCAAAAACATGCCCAGGGAGTTAGGGTTAATGCTTTCTTAGACATTATCATAAGCCCATGGCTGATATTTCTTACACATTGTATGGTTCGATTATGGCCAACGTTTTAATAATACTAGTAAGGGGATGGTAAGTAATGGTAGAATAATAAGATTCTTATCGCTTAAAACACTGCCAAATTGCTTCCTGATCAAAGTAAGCTGACACCGCAATCAGTCGGGTGAAGTTTGAATAACTTCCCGTTTAGAACAACGATAACAAAAACAATTCCTGTACGTATAAGGTTGATAGCATAATCAGTCTGGAGACCTTCGAATGGCAATTGTAATGACCGGAATGATGATCGCTATCACACACATGACCCAAATATAGTATTTATATCTTCTCTTGGTGTTTTTTCACTCAACCCTGGCCTATAATTATTTGTATTCATACACCTCATAGCTTAAACATTTTCCATGCGGCAATCGTCTGCAGACAAAGTTTCTAAAATTTCACAAAATGTTTCAAAAATGTTAGAATCATTCAATTTCAGCAATCACCATGATAAATGCACTACCATTAGTACAAATATGCCTAGTATTGATTGGTTCAGAAATCCTTGAGAGAGACATGTCAGAATCGCTGCACGGAGGCTTAAGAGTGATTTTTTTCTAGGTTGACAAACTTTTGGACACACGTTTTTTAGATTTTGCCTAAAGTTTGGGAGGTGAAAGACATTTAGTAGTTATGTAAAAATATGGCATTAAAAAATTCAGCAACCCTCTGTTGCCATGGTAACGAGCCTATCTTGTTTTAGGTCATTTTAGGGGATAATTCTCCTAATTATACTGATTTCAGCAACGAAAAAAGTCAAAGTTTGGCAGAACCCTACACCAAGGTGGTACATTTTTTGCCCAAACTGACTTCATGAATGAGTTGCCCTATCTCAGGTCTAACAACCAACCGATTTAAATAAGTCAGTGTTGCGATATTGATACCTCTCTGTCTCTGTGTAGATTCTTGGTAGACCAATAGCTGGATTGGTATCACTTC